>JBBPOB010000025.1:0-47184 GCA_038091275.1 Tylopilus subfusipes
CAAGGTCGTCAAGTCCGCTTCCCGCTATGCCGACACTGCTCGCGACGAGATCAAGCTTCTCACCAAAGTATCAGAAGCGAATTCTGCCCATCCAGGTCGCGCCTACATCGTCTCCTTCCTTGACTCCTTCATACACTTTGGGCCAGAAAACCACATATGCATCGTATTCGAACCCCTCGGGGAGAACCTCCTGGCTCTCGTCGAGCGCAACAAGAAAAAGGGTGTCCCACAGTCCCTTGTCAAGGTGATCACCAAACAGATCCTGCTTGGTCTCCAGTACCTCCACGATGAGTGCGACCTAGTACACACGGACATCAAGCCAGAGAACATCCGTATGTTCTCTTTCTACATCAAGTACTTTCATCCCCTTACATTCCTTTCCAGTCATCTCCATCCCTGACGTTGAGGCGCACATCCTCGCGGAGCTTTCTGCATCCCCATCCCCCCGTTCACGTCAAGTCGGTATACCTCACCCTACGAGGTCCCGCTTGGGCATGACCATCCCCAACCGGCGACCTCCCGCCCGCGAGCGACACGTCGAGATTTTCAACTCACAGCCATTGTCAAGCCCTTCGTCTAGATGCGGTAGCGTTAGCGCCAGTGCAAGTAGCCCAAGTCTCCATAGTCACTTCATGTCTACCGTTCCTCCGCACGGAGCTTCCTCTACAGGTAGACCTTCGAAGAAGTACCCTGTCTCTTTAGATCCCCAGATCACTCCCATTGATCAGCCTTCGTTACAATCTGGTACTCCATCCACCGCGTCCACTGCGTCCTCTTTCTCAGTGCATGCTGGGGCCAATAGTGTCCTCAGTACTCCACCAACCTCAGTCGAGAGTGCAGATATTCCCGCGTTGTCCAAGATGGTTTCTATTACAGTTTCCGACCTTCCTCCGCACCCGAAGGAGAAATCTTTACCGGACTCGCGTAACTCTATTACGCAGCCTCAAGCTTCACCCCTCATCCAATCACATCCCCCGAATACTATTCCCCACGTTCCCACTGGTCCATCGCTGCTTTCCCGGACCGCCCCTCAACGGACAAGTTCCTCTGCTCCGAGCCACTCAACCACCACTACCTCCACTGCTTGCCCTACCCCCCAGCCTCCCCCGAGTCCTCTTGGATATACCCCGATCACGATTAAGATCGCTGATCTGGGTAATGCAACACCCACAAAGCAGCATTACACTGAAGATATCCAGACCCGCCAGTATCGTTGCCCTGAAGCTATCCTCGGGCAGCGCGACTGGGGAACTCGTGCAGATATATGGAGCGTGGCATGCGTTGTGTTCGAACTTTTGACCGCCGAGTACCTCTTCGATCCACACGGGCAGGGCGAATTGTTTACAAAGGACGACGATCATATGGCTCAGATCATCGAGTTGATGGGTGATTTTCCTCTCGAGGCGAAGATGGGGGGAAGGTATAGTAGAGAGTTGTTTGATCACACAGGCAAGTCCTTCGATCGTGCTGTTGAATCACTGTCTGACGCTACTCTTCAGGTGCTCTGCGTTACATCAAAACACTGAAGTCATGGCCACTGTACCGTGTGATGGTGGAAAAGTATTTATTGTCAAATGCCGCGGCTGCGCATCTCTGTGCTTTCCTGGAGCCAATGCTCGCGGTTGACCAGCGAGAGCGTAAAGAAGCCCGAGATATGATAGACCACAAATGGTTGCACGTTAAGGACGAGGAATGGCTGGGTGTGGATGCATGGTGAGTAAACGGACTGTCGTCCAACGACTTGGGCTATACTGGGACAGATATGTAGAAGCGAGGCCTGGAACGACTTCTAGGTCTCATGTGCTATGGTATGGAAGTACCTTTTATTACTCATGTTGCACGACGGTTCTTCCTCGCTGTTGTTTATACAAGTTACATCATACAGGCAATTCATCCTCTAGATTTGACACTCCCCAGCGCCTTGTTCGCCATCTCATAGCACTAATAATACAGGCATTGTTCCAGCCAGAGACCGAATCGTTGCCCATGTATACGTTCACCCAGACACTTGAATGACGCCACGATATTGTGGAATCTTGAGGTCCTTTCACCTGCTTGATATGATGTTCGTCCCGGACACGGAGCAGGGTATGCAGGTATGCAGTCCGAATGCTCATGCATGCATGCATGTTGTTGACGGAGTTGAAGTAGCGTCCGACTTGGGGTGGTCTTCCACTTCCAAAGGTGACGCGTTCGCCTTGTATTATAAGCTTCGCTCACTCATGATCGCAGCACTGTGTTTCACCGAGAATCTTGGAACATTTCCTCTTCAAGAGATCTGCATTAGAAACTGAGAGCAATACATCATCTGATGTCTTTGACATTCGATAGTTAGTGATAAATCAATCTACTGGTCCCTTGTATCAATGATGGATATGGCTCTGATGGCGTCCACGAGGCCCGGGATGTTCTCGTCAATCGAAGCTTGAGAAGTCCGCTGCATCGCAGGACCATTCCTTGTTGTGCTTTCAATTATTGAGCACGGAGAATCTGTAATACCACATTCAGCCTCGCAGTGTTATGAAATAATAGGTCTGTACCTCGAGGCCTGGCCATAGCCATACGGCTGACCTTGGGGGTCATTGGCTTTCTTTCGACAAATAGAGGGATTAGCTTGCCCGCTTTACAGGCACCGCACACTGTCCCGCGTAACATCATAGGTATAAAACATGAACACCATACTTGAGTGCTTTGACTTACCACATTCATCTGGCCGTATAGATTTGGAGTATCTACCATATCTAGGAGCGGCTGGTCAGACACTTCCAATAGGACCCCATTGTAAATTGCTTACATCTTTGAACATTTTTCACATTCTGAAATTTGGGTGAAGTAAACAAATATACCAGGCGAGATCACAGTGAAACTCACCCCATTCGTATGGGTATGATATTTCATAGTTGTGCCGCGTCTAACATGATCAGTACAAGCGTTTCCGAGCTAAGGGCAAACTCCTTACAGAAATATGGATATCTGGATGTTTGTGCATCACTTTGTTCGCCCTATTGATTGTTTTCTTTTAACAGTAGGTCAAATCTGAAATGGCATTATACTGGCCATGATTTGAAAAGTTGGCCATGACCTTCCTTGGGTTGGTTGTTAATTACCCAGCAAGCTAAATGGCACATCTCATGAGAGAGGGTATTTCGAATACGTTCTAAATGCCCGGTTCAATTTATTCAGTACGTGTTGTGTCAAAAAGTACAACCAACACACCATCGCAGTCCAAAATCTTGGATGCCAGTTCAATCTTTGTGGTATGCGCGCCTTCACGCGAGCTGAAAATCCACAATGATCAACACCAAAGGTCCTTGGAGGTTTGGTTCACTCACCGGTGCCAGCGTGCTCGCCCTGCGGTCGTTAACAAACGCTTGCTCCATTCTAGAGACGTGTCCTTTGGGAGGCGATCGCCAAAAACATCTTTGTTGAGCTTAGCAAACAGATCGCTGGCATACTTTTGTCGTCGGGCTTGCTCTTTTGCCTTGAGAGCTGAGCGCCCAGCTCTTTTAATGGGTGACTTTGCTGCAGCCTGGGAGAACTCTGGAACAGCGTTTTTCTTCGGAGAGTCGAGCAATGGGTTGCCCTTTACAACATTTTGACCTACACCACCAAACGAGGGTTCGGTCAAAACTTCTCTTGTTATGTTCGAAGAAAAAAGTCTTGACAGCACCTTTGGAGGGAGAGATGCTCCGGATTGGCCTTCGGGAGCCTGGGGGATCATTCCTAGACGAAATGGGAAAAACGAAACAATATTCCACCAGATACGCACAATACGAGAATGCAGTCCTTGTCAGACGCTTCGTCGTCGTCGCTGGTATCGATATACAAAGGTATGAAGTTTTCGGAAGGACCTCGTTGTCTCGGGCCCGCAAGCTTCTTTGTTCCTGGCCCTTTGACCAAAGGGGACAGCATGTCCGGAAGGTCCGAGGAGTTACTCGAGTCGCTCTCAGTTAACTCGATAACATCATTCTGGCAGGTAGAACCTGACACGCGGTGTTGGCTTTCACCTCGCCATGTAGATCCGAACTCGCTGTTGTCGATTCATGGGAGTTCAGGGCGTATATCACACGAAATCTCACCTAGGGTGTGGCTGACGAAACCTGCAGAATTTGAGCATAATTATCGAGGGATTGCAGTGCGAAGATAATCACTCACACGTCGTCCTCAGAATCAGAAGAAATCTCTATGATTTGGAGAGCAGGGCTGTTTTCGGTAGACGACGACCGCCTGTTAGGCATATGAATGGTAGATTTGGCACTGGCAATAGGTCACCGGTCACGTCGCGCTGCATGCACTGGTCCGCAGACTCCGTCTTGGACTCCGTACTCGCGCGTCACAGACACGCGCACGTGCATGTCGAACACCATCACGTGATGCGTCTAATCATTTGAATCGTTTGTCATTTTTGGCATCCGATGTCATCGCCCGCCTAGCTCAATCGGATAGAGCGTCAGACTTTTACCATTAATGTACGAGTCGTGCAAGGCGGTGATCTGAAGGCTGCGAGTTCGACCCTCGCGGTGGGCTATGACTTTTTTCGTTTTCGATCTTGATTGGTCCCTTGCTTGTAACTTCAAGGGCAAAGTGATCAATTACCACAGGGACTAAATCTCAGCATGGCCGTCCGGACACATCTGGATCCATGACCTGAAACATTCATAAAGAAGCTCCAGCTTGAAGGATTGATGTCAAAACAACATCCCCTGCGGGATATTTCGGTGGATGCAGCTGTTGAAATTCACAGCGACTCTAAACTGGACCAATGATTGGCCTTGAAGACAGGACTAAACTAACAAAAAAAGAATGCACACATTCAGCAACAACGTCAAAACGATTAGCCCACCGCGAGGGTCGAACTCGCAGCCTTCAGATGCCTGGCCTAAGTAAGAGTCTGACGCTCTATCCGATTGAGCTAGGCGGGCGATATAATCTGTGCAAACAAGTTTTTCATAGCTAGATTCTAGCAACTCGAGATGTGGAGAACAGACAAACATCACGGGTATCATTACATTACAACACGATCGAACAAAAGGTAACGAAAACATCATACCCCAACCCTGTGCCAATGAGTAAGAGAAGCCACAACTGAATCATCAAACTCACCTATGAATTACCTTCTTTTGCCCGCTGAACCTGATGATCTCTCTCTTCTCCAGGACGTACAACATGCGTTCAAGGGCATGGTTTGAATAGCCTTGTTGCGTGACAAATTCCCTGACGAGGCTCTGGTAGCTCGTACTCCACCCCACCGGCAACCGCCTCCGGAGCTCCTTCTCTATACGACTCATCTCCTCATTAAGCTCACCTCGGGACATCCCATCAACGGAACCTGCCGACACCGCATCCATAGTCGAGAATTTGAAGAGACGTATCGCTTCTTCGACGTGATGAGTTTGGACGATGGACGACAGGGTTATCTTGGCCAGTGACTCAGATATCCTGATAATGGCTTCCAGCTGACTAGAGGTGCGGCTGTTAGCGACGAAGGCAGAAGGATCAATCATAGTTGAACGAACCGAATGGTAATTGGTATTGAGCTTCGCTCGTCGTTGTCTCGCTCCACCTGTTGAACTTGCTTTCGCAGGCTGACAAAGTGGCTACTTAACATTTCTTGAGCATCTTGAGATAGGCGAGGAGCACATTTACTACAAGGCACGTTGAGAACAGTGACCTGCGGTTAGGAGACGATGCATGCCTCTTGCAGTACGCAATATATCGCTTCATCTTGTCGATGTCGATCTCACCGATGACCTCACCACTCTCCATATTTTGGTTTGGTCTATTCATATGGATGTTCATGACATGTTTTGCAATCATCTGCGCAGGAGTGTAAGGAAAATGGCTGGAGGGAAGTGATCAAACGACAAACCCGATCACGCTGTTCATTGTGCTCGTCTTTGACTATGAATATCATGTCAAACCGAGACAAGATCGTGGTCTGGAAATCGATATTCTGTAGGGAGAAGAAAAAGTTCGAGCGCCCAAGGTCAATAGGAAGGATGAACTCACCTCGCCCGGACTTCGACCTTCATCATACCTACCCCACACTGGGTTCGCTGCCGCAAGGACACTTGTCCGGGAGTTCAGAACCGTGGTGATACCGGCCTTTGCTATCGATATAGTCTGCTGTTCCATGGCCTCATGAATGGCAACGCGGTCCTCGTCGCGCATCTTATCAAACTCGTCAATACACACTACACCAGTGTCAGCAAGCACCATCGCGCCCCCCTCGAGGTAAAACTCGCGCTAAACAAGTTGAATCAGGAACAATCAACCTGTTCTTCACACAGACTCACAGAAACTGCGTCACGTTGTACCGAAGCTGTCAAACCTGCTGCACTTGAGCCTTTTCCCGAAGTGTATACAGCGATTGGAGCAACCTGTGAACGTAGTTGGACAATGGGTGGGACACATGGACACGAGTCCTACCTTCTCCACAAACTTGAGTAACTGACTCTTCGCTGTACCGGGATCTCCAAGTAGCAATACATTAATATCTCCCCGCAATCGCATCCCATCAGGCAATACTTTCTTTGAGCCTCCAAACAATAGGCAGGTAATTGCCTTTTTAATATCTGAACAACATAAATGACGGGTTTGGTATGCAGAGGAGAACGGACCTAGGCAACCATAAATACTTGGAGCTACACTTTTCGCGAAGCGTTCATAGAAGCCTTCGCTTCGTGCCATCTCAGCGAAGTCTTCCTCTTCTTCAGGAGTGAATTGCACCCCAAAGGGATTTGAGGCACCACCACCTGCAGATGGAGACGACAGCTCAATGTGAACTACGCGAAGGTATGGCTGTCGGAGAGCAGCCGGTCCCACGGATTTCTAAGCTAGACCTTAGTGGCGCGAGGGGTAAGAGGAAGCCATCAAAACTCACATTTTTTGCCGAGTTAAATGTGGAATAGATACCAGTGGCGATAATGCGTGAACCAGGAACGACCCTTCCTGTGAGATATCTATCGGCTGATAAAAGGATGTGTCGGGGAAGCTCTCCAACTGGAACCATATCCGGTGCTTCTTGAAGCTTTAGTGTTTGTTGGTCCACAAAGCTAGACTTTGAATGAACAATAATGTAGGGATCCAGCGGACAGTCTTTCTTTTGATTTTCTAACCCGGGAGCGTCGCAAACCCTTGGAAGGCCCCTGTCAGAACCACTACCAAGACCACCAAGACCACCAGGGGGATATATGATCTTCGTCGATTTGCACGCACGGCATTGGAGGTGGAGTTTTGTGGATCTAGAGGAGAGGACGGAAGCAGATATGACGATGCCCGGTATACGAACTAGTTTATTCATCGTGTCCGCGGTGAGATCACGAAAACGTTGCATGCTTAACCCAGACTGGATGGTAATTTGGATTTTGGGTATAGAATGAAGAGCCGATTCCGCTCGCTCGTCGGATGTACTTGCTAAAGGGAAGAGGATGGACCTGGCCGCTTTAGTGGCCGAATTTTCAAACTTTGCAAAACATGAATAGGAGATGCGACCATGGGGATGAGAGCGACCCACCAAGGGAATGATATCCGCTGGTCGATCCTGAATCGCGTGCGCAAGTTCATCGTTATACAGGCTGAGGTGGCGAAGGTCTATCTGTAGCTGGTACTGCTTCAAAAGAAGATTTCCACGTAGGGTGTCTCTATAAGACAACGAGACACGCGATAAGATATGATTTAAAAGAGGAAGAAGAGGACACACCTGTATATGAAATCACCGCCTACTCGGTACTGCAGCAAGAATTCGAGAAGAAGTTTTTCAGTCTGCGAGGGTGTATCCGTTGAGGTTGAAGCGGGAGATGGATCATGGACGTTGATGGTGAAGACTCGGTTAGCATCGAAGCCAGACATGGTGTGAACTACTCAAGCCATGGCAGCAGGCGCGTGGTGTACGCGACCCAATCAGTTCAGGGCAGGTCCTTTCGCGTTCCGAGAAGGCGTGACCATATTTGTATGGCACTACATACTGGCAGAGTTGTAGTCCCGTTTAGCTCAGTTGGTAGAGCGCGTCACTAGTAATGACGAGGTCAGTCGTTCGAGTCGGCTAATGGGAATTTTTTGTGCCTGCTTTTCTCGGCAGACACGAGTGAACCCCTTTTTGAGCACTACCAACATGACCCCAATGGACATTGACGAACTTTCGGTCGTCCTCCCGGCGACTACTACCTCCAGCCTTTCTCTTCTACTGTGCGTCGAAACTACGCGCCACCAGCTTACCCAGTCTCACAGCGTGCATGCAGTCATCCCCTCCCGATTCTAAATATCTCTGAGCACCTCACGCGATTGAAACTTCAGACGAAATCAGATCTGCCATTCGGTAAGTTTTCTTCTTCGAGTGACCAATAACCAGACTGCAGACTCTCTACAGTGCTTGGTGCACTACTCGGCACACAGAATGGCCGAGAAGTTGAGATCGTCAACACGTTTGAATTGGCAGTAGAGGATGGACGCGATGACATGGTCGATCATGGTTTTTTAGTGCAAAGACGGGATCAATGTGTGTCACATGTCCTTGGAGCGTTCTTTGCCTCACATGTCCTTCTAGATAAACAGGTGTTCCCATCGTTGGAGTTCATTGGATGGTACACTGTGGCGCCGACCCCGACTTCCTGCCATATAGCACTTCAGGAACAGGTCGGCTTGAGTTATTATGCTCTATCTTTCAATACCTGATAGTCCGCTGTACAGTTCACAGGATACTGTTCCACGCCGCTTCTTCTTCTACTTCATCCCTCTTCATCTGCTCCCAGTTCCTCTGACATTACTGGCCAAACCCTTCCTTTCAAGGCCTATGAACCTTCTGTGGAAATCAGAGACAAGAAGACGCGTTCCG
Organism: Tylopilus subfusipes; assembly: GCA_038091275.1. Taxonomy (NCBI): domain Eukaryota; kingdom Fungi; phylum Basidiomycota; class Agaricomycetes; order Boletales; family Boletaceae; genus Tylopilus; species Tylopilus subfusipes. The sequence goes on from JBBPOB010000025.1 coordinate 8,834, forward strand.
TGTTTATCGAGGCACCATACAAAGTCGAGACTGGAGAAGCAGAACGCATCGCTGTCGACTGGACAGCGAAGGGCGGAGGTGGGGGTACCAGTTGTGGGTATCCTATCATCGTAGCACCTCACCGTACCAGGCTAATGCTGCTCAGTGGAATCTCATTTGCAGGCACAGAGGGCTGCAGTCAAAATGCTTCATGAACGGATTTTGGTACTTGTACAGTATGTCACGAACGTGATCGCAGGTGGGCGATGATCGCTAGTCGCTCCCAAAATCCGGGTGACAAATGATGCTGCAGGCCGAGTTCCCAAGGATCATACGATTCTTCGATCAATTTCGGCTTTGATTGCATCGCTTCCTGCGAGCGAGAACAAGGGCTTTCGCGAGGAATTCGACACGGTAAGTCTAGTTCCGATATACCTCAATCTGGATGTTCCCGCACCATTCTGACAACGCTTGATGGTTTTCTAGGAGTATGAAGATGTACAGCTCACAGCCTTCTTGTCTGCCTTGACGAAATCGACGAATACATTGAACGATGTGCGCAATCTAGGGTAGTATGCATGTGCCTAATTTCTGATGAATATCCACCCAGCTGGTCGACAAGCATCTTGTTTTGAATGGTGCTCTACGTGACGAACGGGCTATGGGACCTGGTCCCAGGAGGCGGATGGGTAGGCAAGGGGGCATACTTGGGGATTGGGCGATGCACTCTTAGACCGGAGCACATCAATCCATCACACCTTCGCCGTACACGCGAACGCTCTGCAGAACGAGTGATTTGGGTACCGTCTTAGATACCAAGTCCGCTGGGAACATTCGACAGGGACATGGGTTAGAGCATGCGTACTGGCCGGTCATGATAGACTAGCTGACAACTTCACGAGTGAGACTTGAAGGAGTCCAGAGGTGCTCGACGGTCACGTATTCTTCACTGTTTCAACTAGTCCAACACATGTCATCGCAAGACACGTTAATTCTCTTGTTCGTAGGGAACTGTCCAGCATCGGAGGGGTCTATGCTTTTTTTTACTGCAATCTCGCTTGCATTGCCTCCGCCTTGTCGGTGCTCTTTGGTGTGAATGTCCTGACCCGGCTAGACAACCTGGCGAGTGTCATCGATGTCAACCAGTACTAACTGGTGGGTATATACGGTGGACACATCACGGCAGCATCTCGACGTCCAACGTTTGACATCAAGCACGATTTGCAACATTGAAACTTGAGAAGGCCGAAGGTAGCGCACATAACAAGGTGGTAGTACAGACCTTAGCATGTTTCGTCTGACCAGTGGATACCGTGACCGCAAGAGCCGAATGGTATCAGCTCTCTGGCAGATAAATCTTGGCGTGGCCATTGGCCCCATTTTGCACGAAGTTTACCTTGGGGCGAAGGTGCGAGCGGTCCCGTGAAGAGACCTGACGGAGGAGCCATGGTCATACCTTTGCAATGATTCATGGCCATGGTCCCTGTGTCACGATTAAGCGCACTTTGTGAAAGCTTCAAGATATTAGGCAGAGAAATACAGGTTACAAAACATCAAGCACCGACTGCCTCCATAGCTGGCAGGTATCCCTCCCTGAGACTTCTCTCCAGTCTTCTGATCTCCTCGATCGAAGTTGCTTTTGCAATGGCCTGTTTGACTCTTTCTGCTTCCTCCTTTGACATCAAGCGGCCCGCCTTGCCAGCAAGTGGTGCTGGCTTAGGCTCGTCAATTGTGATGGCAACTTTTGTGCCGTGATTCGAAACGGTTGTGGATATTTTCGTTGCGAGTGCGGTAGGTAGACCCTCCACAGTAAGAAACAGAGACTTGCCTGTCTGCCGCTCCTGCGTGGCGCGGAAGCGTTCAAGGTGTCTCGAGACTCGATGCGAAAACGATGTCTGGCGCACCTTATCCCTGATCCTCTGAAAATCCAGAACTCTCAGCGATGGTATCCTCCACGCTAGCCACTCGCGATACCATTTCTTTTCCCGTACGGAGTTCCCAATTAATGACAGATACCTGAGGTTCTTTAGTTCTTTGAGAGGCTCGAGATCTCCGAGCTCGGAGATGCTGTTCGCGGTAAGAACGAGGGTAGTGAGATTAGGGACCGAGAGGTTGATGGAGGAGGAGATGGACGAGACGCGGTTATTAGCGAGGAGGAGTGTGCGTAGACGTTTGAGGAGGGGCAGGTTCCCGAGAGCGGTGATGGAATTATCCGTCAAGTCTATGGTATCATGCTGGTCCTGGGATGGGTTGGAGGCGCGATGAGACAACAAGGAGCGCGATGGATCTGATGAGACGCTACATGCCTTGGTGACACCCATGTTTTCGATGGCAGGGATTTTATATCCTTTGCGGCGGATCAGGCTGGGCTGGGATGGAGAGGTCGTCGTGAGACTCACCGCGAAGATCGAGCTGGCGCTCTTTGACTGGGTTTATTGCAGACGGTGCTTGAGCGAGGAGCTCTGGGGTGAGCTTGACCATGGCTGGAGTGGAGGCCGTTTCAGACTCAGACCGAGTGAACGAGGCAAGGCGCCAAACCGAACTCGCACTGCCCCTCCAATGAGACCCGTATACCAGAGACTGAACCTGTCCGTGCTCGTCCTCCTCGTCCTCGTCCTGCTCACCCACAAGCACAGATTCGTCGTTGGCCACGATGCCTACACCTTCGCCCCCGTCGAACCGCTCGGCGCACAATCCCTCACAATACATAGGTCCACCGGCGACATAGTCCTCAACCGTGAGCCCTCTCGCAAACCACGCCGCTCTTGCTGACGCCCGACATGTCCAGCGCCCAATACACCCCCACCCCCCGCTGCCTCCAGGTATGAAAAGACAGTATACGGGATACTTGGAATGATTTCTCTTGCACTGTGTGCGTTCCCAAAGTTGGTTTTCCGCCTGAGATGTGCTCATCATGTCCTTTCACAGCGGAGTACATCATCATTCTCACTGGCCGCGAGCACCGAGCACGCTTCATGGGACATGATGTATACCGTGCTGCAAACTTCGACATCCTTCCCCTGAATCCCAATGTCTCTGCCCAAAATGCACCCCATCCTGTCGAGCGGCATCTGCTAGCACTCGTGCGGTCTCATTTACTTGGCGGCCACTTCTTGTTCAGCTATGGATGGGACTTGTCTACGCGACTGCAAACACAGTGGAGCGAGAGGGATAATGGCCACGAAAAGTCTCTTTGGGAACAAGTAAGTGGAATGATTTGGACCCCCAAGTTTTTTTGGCGTCTGACAGCTTGCAAGGCGGATGACAGGTTTTTCTGGAACAAGTGTGTACATTGTGTTGCTCCTTCAGCAAGACTTTGACAATCCTAGGTTCCTGCAATCAAGGTTGATCGATACCGACATTGCACGAGACGTGAGAAAAAATACCAACCTTTATTGTGGTAAATCTAACGCTGAAATACGAGCAGCTCAGTCCCTATATCCTTCCTATAGTATACGGCAGTGGGTGTTCAGCGGCAGACATATCACACATCCATGTTGATGCTTATATCCAGCATTTGATATCCGCACCGCCTACATCCATGGTCACCGGATCCAGCTATGTCTCATTAGCCGAAGGTCACGGTATCGTGCAGGTACACGGTACTTCCGCCGTGGTGTAGACAAGGATGGACACGTTGCAAACTTTAATGAGACGGAACAAATACTTCTAGTTGAAGAACAGGCAGCAGGCCGAATCTCCAATGTCGAAAGGTTTTCGCACCAGCTCAGTTTTGTCCAGATCCGAGGAAGTGTTCCTGTATTCTGGGCCGAAATCAATACGATGAGGTACAAGCCTGATTTGCAAGTGATGGATCTACAGGATACTGTAGGTGACTCAAAGTTCAGATGATGATGACATACTCAACATTCAAAGGTCGATGTATTACGTCGTCATCTACAAGAACAAATCTCAATCTATGGCGAACAGAGCTTGGTGAACCTAGTCAACCAAAAGGGGTACGAACAGCCCGTCAAAGATGCATATGAACGTGTCTTTAATCAAGTATGTTGTTCTTGGTCGTGCCTGTCCATTGTGTATGCATCTGTTCCAGGCCGAAATAGCAGATGCCAAGTATCAGTACTTTGATTTCCACGACGAATGCAAGAACATGCGTTGGGACCGCATCAATATCCTCATTGAAAAAATGCAAGACGACCTTTTGAAGCAGGGGTATGGTGCCGTCATTAATAAAATTTACTACTGAAGCGTCTTCAGTTATTTCCACCTGGACATGTCCCGACTTGATCCCGTGAAGACTCAGCGAGGAGCTGTCCGTACAAATTGCATGGACAACCTGGACCGCACGAACGTCGTGCAGGCAGCATTAGCGAAGTGGACACTAACTCAACAGCTCAAAGTGCTGGGTGTGCTCACTCAGGGTGAAGACCTAGACGATTTCCACGCCTTGAGCAGGGATTTTCGAGAATGTAAGATCCTATCTTACCATGATATGTTACTGAATGATATGTAACTGACATCTGGATAGTGTGGGCAGACCATGCTGATCTGATCTCGAGAGCGTATGCTGGCTCTGGTGCATTGAAGACAGACTTTACGAAGACAAACAAGCGGACGAAGATGGGTGCCCTCGAAGATGGTTACAAGGGTGTGATGCGATATGTCAGAAACAATTACTTCGACGGCGCAAGGCAGGATGGTTTCGACCTTGTGACTGGAGCATGGACTCCGCGGAAGAATCCAATCACTGCTATTTCCTTATTGGCGGATACCAGGCCACTGATCATTCGCTCAGTGAGTTCTTTACATCTGGGAAACTGCCCGTCCGCTCATCAACGTTAAGCTTCCTTACATCATGTCTTTTTCATTGTTCATGATTTGTGCTGGCCTGACGCTGCCTAGAACTTCGGGTGAGTTGCGGACAAGTTCGGGCTTTCAAGGCTTTAATGCTTTCAGTGCAGACTATTCTCTCTTCTACTATTTCATGCTCTGGCTGTTTGTTGCGGTCACTGCGATCACATTCATGATGACTTACGGCATCGAATATGTCTCGTGGCCAAGGTTGATACCACCTACGGACATAATTTACTACGAGGGACCGGGATACCGTTCTGGACACCACGGCAAAGGCTTGACAGGATCATTTGCCCAGAAATTTGGTTTGTCTGGGAATGTTTTTTCCGCAAATGCAGTTCCGATAGCCAGGAAAAGGGCGTTGACTGTGAGCAAGATGGAGGAAGGAACCAAGCAAAGGGTAGACTAGGGCTTGGAACTGGCGGTCGCCTACGTTTCTTGGATACCAAGTAGTACCGTCGTTTTCTTGGACCTTGTTTCGATGATTCCCAAGGTTGTCACCTAATTTGGGCGTGGGCAGAACGCAAGAGCGGAGTTTGGATATATCCAAAACTTCCACAACGTATCCCCTCTTCAGTGCACAGGAATGTCTGGAAAAAAACGCGCCTCTCCTGGCGCTGACACGGAAAAAGACCCTCTCGAGGGCGCTGAGCTCAGCGACGAAAATGCCCAAAAGTTGCAAGACGTCCAAAAGCAATTTGAACGCGCCGAACTAATCCTCGGTAGGTTGTGTTTTTGTTGGAGACGTTGTGTAACCCGAGTCCACTTCAGAGCGTCGTGGATATGAGACCCTCCGCCCTGTCTACGAAAAACGCCGCGAAACTGCTAAAGCGGTTCCGAAGTTTTGGCCTATTGCGTTGATGAACCATCCATTAATTGGCTTCCAAGCCCAACATAACATCGACCGCGTTGCCTTGAGCTACTTGGAAGACTTGTGGGTGGAGCGCGATCCTCACGAGCCAAGATGTTTCACTCTCGAGTTTGTGTGTACCCTGTCGCGTTCTATGTCGTGGTTCTTACTTGAAATATAGCATTTCAAACCGAACCCGTACTTCACCGACTCTATCCTGAAAAAAGAATACAAGTATGTTCCACCATCCGAGGCTGCCAATGAACAACCCGATGAGGATGGCTTGACTCCTTCAATGCTTGCTTTCACATGGACTCGCGATGTCAAGCCTTCGGTACGTACTACTACGGTACAGTACGATCTCTCTCATCACTTTTTGCTCAGGCCAACAAAATCAACTGGAAAGATCCTGAGAACGCGTTGACGAAATTGCACCCTCGTGTCGAAGAAGAAGACACAGAAGAATTAGACGTGCCTGCTGAAGCTGGCAGCTTCTTCAACTTCTTCGAACTTGCCCAGGACCCATTCGATGTAAGTTGACTGGGGAAACATGCTTGTGACAGGATTCATCCCAGGGTTTAGATCGGGACTACCATTGCCAACGAAGTCTTTGTCGAAGCTACTGATTACTTCCTTGGAAAGGCCAGATCAGACGAAATGGACTCCGAGGACGAGGAAAGCGAAGACGACGACGACGACGACGATGCTGAGGAGATTGATTTGGAAAAGCCCAGACCTAAAAAGCAGAAGAAGGATTGAATGTGTGCTCGGTAGTATTTACGTCCACTGCATCTACATATTTGACGCATATTTATTCTGTCTTGATGTCGTTCGCTTGACTGAGTGGTTTGCAGCACGTTGTAGTTTGATGTTAATGTACGTTGGCAGGGACTTTCAAGGGTCCAAGCAGTTGTGAAAGAACTTTGGTGTGTCTACTATGGTGTCCATAGTCTCCAGTACGATATACGACAGTCAATGTGTGTTGTTTCACGCGCAAGCAATGGATCAAACGCGTTAGCGTTATCTTATATACATAACCTGAGTCAAGACCTAGGCGACGAGGAAGACCAAGAGTGACAAGGGAATCGATCAACGTTAGACCACAAACTCAGTCCATGATTCTTCGAACAAGAAGAGGGAGGGAACTTGGTCCCTCTCCTACAATCCTGGGCCGGATGACAAATGTCTGGAAACCTTCTATGTCACTCTGGCATGTAAACGAAAACTGACGCAAGAGAACGATCGTCAAGGCCTATTTTGGATAGTTTCAGCTTGTGACACAGAAGTTATACTTCTGTACTTACTTTGATCTCAGCAGCTGCGAAATTTCTGCCCAAACAACCCCGCGGACTGGGACCATGGTCAATGGGATGAGGAATGCCAGAATTAATTCCCTCACCCGAGGCTGAACGCGAAAAGGTCGCGATTGTTTCGAGTGTTGCGTCGAAGCCATCGCTCAGGCCGGAAAACATCGGCGTCGGGTCCCCATATGGACTTGTCCGTCTGAATTACATTGACTGGCATGGACAAGATGGTCCCCTTCGGTATAATGAGATGAGGGTCAGTGGTGCCAGGGAGGGGCTCGGACAAGGGAACGATAGTGGTTTCGGAAGCCTGATCGTTTTTAGTCATGAAAAGGGACAAAGCATAAATTGAGGCACCTGGTGGTGGTTCTCTAACACGGGAGGGTGCATGCGTAACGTTTCCATGAAGAACGCATGAAGTAGCGGGAAATCGTTATTCAATGCGTCATAAGATGGATCGCATGCGATCGACACCTCATTCCGGATAGCTTCTTGTCTTTCGGGATCCATCGCCAACTCATAAAAGAGCCACTGCCAATGATCAGGCTGTAGACACGTCATTCCGGTGACAGGTCCTCCTTACAGCGATCGTAGCGGACACGGGCTCGTAGCCCGCAGAGATGATTGTCCGCATTTGTGCAGCGACTTGCTCGTCATCTAAATAGGGTGTCGAAGATGATCTATCTTCTCTCACTGATGGATAGTTAGCCCTGGGACCAATAACAAATACCTTTGAGCGTACGCATCAAGGACATCAAAGACTTGCTTTCTGGGTCGTTGCTAATTTTCGCGTCTCTCAAGATGAACATAGCGAGTTCTCCAAGTTCCTCGCGGGTCTTGCGGATGAGGTGACCTTTCTTACCGAAGTGTAAAATCCACGGGGCAAACCAAAAGAGGGAACGCATATAGAACGTCCATTGCGTCTTCTCATGGTTCGTGAGGCTATCCAGAGCATCTACCAGAGCATGCGGTTGACCGTTCAGGCAACCGAAGTCGTGCGAGAATGCAGCTCGCCCGACGGTATCGAGCCTGTTCAGATATATATGAGTGCGCAGTCGGACACTTGATCGGGGTACATGCGCAAATCGGCTGGACCAATTCGTCATTTCGATGGTGACTTGATCAGCATGGGAATCATCGAAGATCTTGTGCCATTGGGCAGCCATCTCCAGCAATAGTCAGACTTTGTCTACGTATCGAATTGATCAGACTCACCTTTGCGGCGCTTTCATAAAACAGTGTGGTCAGGTGCCTCACAGATTGGGCACTGAGATGTGAGTTAGTCCAGTCCGAATGGAATCCATTGTGTCGACCTGAAAACGAGGTATGTACCTCAAAGCAGGTGCGATGGTCCTGCGCTGTCTTTCATGCGCTTCTTTCCCTGCAGAAAGAGGGTCGGGATGTACCCAGCATGGCACGGAATCAAATCACCTTCCACCCAAAGGATGCCTTTACCGAGAAGTAAGCGGAACCATGTTCTTACGCCATTGGGCTTGGGGAACCGATACGTCCCTTCGCCCACGATGTAGGTGATGGCACGAGAGTCGGTGATGGACAGAATCTGGTGCTTTGGAGGGTCATGTCAGCAGGGCAGACTGTATGCACGGAACGACAGACCCCACATGCGCCGGAGAAGCGCACGACTTTACCAAACTTGCGGTGCCAGTCTACGTAGTGGGAGCCGGGCGGGTCGTGATAGAGAATTCGCTCCTCTCCCCAGAGCCACGAGTGGGGTTTCGGGCCAGGGACGTGCGACAGGACGCGCAGGGGGGAGATTCTGAGGCAGATGAAGCGCACGAGAGAGAGGATGCCCAGAGCGAGCAGGAGATGGGGTGTCGAGGGCATCTGGGACTCCGGTGTGTGCGGCGGGGGGCCATTGCAGGGACACGGTCTTTTTGTATGACATGCCAGTCGACGCGAGTACAGACATGTCGCCAACCGCGAAGACTCGTCTCCGCCACCGGCCAAACCTCACCGCGGAAGACAGCATGCGCAAGAAACCCGTCGCGTCCTCCCTGGATAGCATTCGCATTTCCCCACGTGTCCCTCCCATGACACGAAACCCGAGAAGAGCCTCGGACGCAGACGAACGCGACCACGTCCAGCTCGCGCTTCTCTCCCAAGGACACGACGACGACGACGACGACGCCGTCTCGTTCAACAATGATGTCCACGAAAAAACCAAACCCCTCTCCGCCAGAGACAAGAGAGCAATGTCGTTGCTCATCGTCCTTTGTCCGTCCGCTCCTTCACACCATCCCCCTCTGTAACTCACCTCCCCCCTCAGACCTCATCCAAGGAATCCCGGTGAGTGACGCGCGTCTGTGGTATACCCCGCCCTAATCCCGACACTCGTAGTTGGGCCTTGCACTCGGTATGCACTGCGTTCCCTCTCAATCCGTCTTCCAACTCCTCTTCCAGGTTCCATTCCGTTCATTCTCCGAGAACATTTGTCTTATTCCCAGCTCGGAGTGTTCGCTCTCTCCAGCTATCCTTATTCTCTCAAGTTGTTATGGTCCCCAGTCGTCGACTCTACCTTCTTTCCCTCTGTCGGTCGGCGCAAATCATGGATCATTCCAATGCAGCTCGTAATCGGTTCCATGATGCTCTATATTTCGAGAAATGCAGAGAGATTATTCGACCACGTTCGTTCATCACCTGCATTCTGTGTTGTCTGAACCTGAACATCCTCAGCCGGCAGACAACGTGTACGAACTCACCTTCGTGTTTACCTCCCTTGTCTTCTTCTCGGCAACACAAGGCATGCATCTTTCTCACGTTGCGACCAACTGATTAACACGTTTTCTGCGACAGACATCGCCGTAGACGGTTGGGCTTTGACTCTTTTATCTCATGAAAACCTGTCTTTCGCATCTACTTGTCAGACGGTCGGCTTAAATACAGGTTTCTTCGCGTCTTTCACAGTATTCCTGGCGCTCAATAGCGAGGCATTTTCGTAAGTCATATCTATCAGGTGTGGTGTCAGCTCACGCAACCTCCCAGTCAAAAATGGGGATTTCCACGTTTGACCATGAGCACCTACCTACAGTTGAGCAGCCTCCTCTGCTTTGCCGTCACTTTCTGGCTCGTCTTTTTTGAGAAGGAGGTCTGTATGGTTGCGAATAGCCGTGTATCGTGTTTTTCATTCCATTACAGGGGGCCGAGTCGCTTGATGATTCGGAAATGACGGTCTCGTCCGTTTATAAAACCATCTGGAATATTTGCAAGTTAAAACGTAGGTGTCGGTGATTTTGTGAGTGCTCGGTGCCGTTTATATACTATCCCTGCAGACGTACAAGCTCTCATCATCATGCATTGCTTTGCCAAAATCGGTTTCCAAGCCAATGAGTCGGTCACAAATCTAAAGATGATCGAAAAGGGATTAGGTCGTGAAGACCTTGCCATCGTAGTCCTCATAGACTTCCCGTTTCAAATCCTTGGCGGTTGGCTCGCCGCCAAGTGGTCCAGCGGGGATAAGCCACTGCGCCCCTGGATATGGGCGTTTTCGCCCCGGCTAGCGTTTGCCTTGATATCTACGCTGATTGTTTATTGGTTTCCAACACCACCGCTATCTTACGGGTTCTTCACATACTTGGTGATACACACTGTACTGCAGGGATTTGCATCGTGGGTGTCCTTTCCTCTTGCGAAGTTTTCATTGCTAAATGACAATTCATTAGCACCATTCAATTCGTAGGCATCTCGGCCTTCCACACGAGGGTCTCGGACCCTCTCATTGGAGGGACCTACATGACAGTGAGTATCACGGTTTTCCGCAACCTCGCAGGCCTTCTGATCTGTACAGCTGCTCAACACGTTCACAAACCTGGGAGGTACTTGGCCCAAGTATTTCATTCTCAAAGGTTGGTCCACCACCGCCATGGGTGGCATGCAACTGACCATTTACTAGGCGTGGATTACTTTAGCGAAGCATACTGCAGAGTCAAGGACGCAGACACAGAGCTACTCGTGAAAGGTATGACGGACGCATCGCAAGAGAATGTGAGGTTGACGTGCGGCCCAGCTGCCGAATGTGTGTCCGAACGAGGCAAAGAGCTTTGTGCAGACATCAATGGAGAGTGTGTGACTGAACAGGACGGGTACTATTATATCTCGGCGATCTGCATGATTTTCGGTGCGGTATTTCTCGTTGGATACATCATCCCTACTGCGCGTAGGCTGCAAGGTGCGTCGTCGTCACGCCTGACGGACTGCTGGCTGACGATGAGGTGCAGCGCTTCCTGTGCACCGGTGGAGGATTAGTGTAGAGTGAGCCTGCCCTAAAGGGTGATGATCGTAGGGCTCGAGTAATTACACGCGGATTTTCTACCAGTGGTTTCCGAAATCGCTCTTTGTCTTTGCTAGTCTACAACCAGACCACCCCGCCGTATTCACAATGGCCACCACGACCATGCACTTCGGTCCAGAATGGATGCGTGCAAAACCCCAAACTCCTGCCCGTCACCAGCCACCGCCCTCCCCCCCACCACAGGCGGCATCGGCCACTCAGCAGCTCGGCACATCTACCTACTCTGCCCTTGTCACCCCGGCGAACCAGGAACTCGACAAACGCGACGAATCTCGCCCATTCAGGTATACCAGGGAGGAAATGCTCAGAATCTACAAAGAGGGTGGCGGAAGAGGTGGTCTTAATCTCGAAGTAGAACGGTGGGAGGGTATCGTTCGGAACGTGGGCAACGAGCCGGTGGGTCTGCGTGAAATGAACGAGGTGGAGAAAAAGGTCGGACAGTGTTTCTGTGCCATGTCTTGTGTCTCATTCACTCACACGAGGCATCTAGCTTTTCGCTGGGCCTCTTAATTCCGAACTCCGTCGGCGCCAGTCAACAGACCTGACGAATACAATATTGTCTTCACCGTCCGATAGACAACGCCTGAGCCATTCAAATTCTGCAACAAACAATTCCATGCGTTACGGCCCTTTTCTTTCGAGGAGGAGAGACAGTACAGGTAAATATGAACAACCCATCTCTCTGTTATCATCAACACTTATCGACAAGATCAACCTCCACTTGCTCTGCCTCGTAAACTGTCTCTTTCGAATACCCAAGGTGGTACATTAGCGTCACCTCGAGACGCGCTTCCTTCGCCTCGCAATAGGATTGGCGCCTTTGGCTCTGGCTTCGACGGAGTTCTTAACAGCGGTGATTCTTGGTCAAGGAAACAACGGCATTCTACAGGTGTGGCTGGGACTGGTGGCGGTATACTGGCGCGAGGAGAGGGCAAAGAAGAGGACGCTCGGCATTCGGAGATCAAGGAAGAGGAAGAGAGTACGGGCGGACAGCTCTCAGTCAGTGCCCACGATAGTGATCCTCCCCCCACTATGGACCAACTTTCCCCTGGCCCCGATCCATCTCCATCAGACACAACACCCAATGGCCAAGTCTCTTCGTCGGAGCTCGACTCCGTTGGCCAGGGCATGGCAGGGATGAGTGTGGAAGCGCAGAATCAACCAAATGCAAATCCACGGGTCTTATTAACGACAAATCCTCTCCCATCAGGACCCCCTCCGGGTTTAACTGATCCCACGAGCGTTGAATGGTCATACTTGGACCCTCAGGGCCAGGTGCAAGGTAAGTGTACCATTCACATGCAGCAATTGTACTGTGATCGATTTGATGCAATACAGGTCCTTTCCGAGCTGATCTGATGCAGAAGTGGTTTGATGAAGGTTACTTCACCCCTGACTTACTCATGAAGCGCACCCATATCGACGTGGATTGGATTACTGTCGGAGCGCTCGAAAGGCGCACAGCCGGAGGAACGGTCTTCCTCTCCCAGATCTCCAATGGTCCACCAGGCCTAGCTATCCACACAGAGTCCCCCAAGAGTTACTCTCCGGTCCATGAACAAAACATCTTTAACGGATACCAGCCAGTTCCAACCCGGACCTTAAGGACCACTTTGGATTCATACCTGAATGGCTCGTCTCCCACGGAGTCACCTTCGTCGTCCCTCGGTGGGGGCAGGTTTGGAAACGGCTCTCCGGATCCGTCTGCATTTGGTGGTAGAGCAGGAAGCGACGTGTACTCCAGCGATCCCACCTTTGGAAGTCGGACCTTTGGAGGGCGGGCAACGTTTCAAGATTCGTTTCCAGATGCACGGACCCTCAATAACAATTCCCTAGCAAAGGCGCCCACGATTGATACGTTTAACACTTACAGTGGAGGTAGCGACAGTTCTCCTTGGTCAGCTGGGCCAGGGCAAATCAGCCCGAGTTTTAATGACAATGAACGGCATCCTTACCCCAACGGGTTTAACAGCATAGGGTCTGGCATGATAGGCAATCACTTACCCGTCAACCATGTCCACAGTATTGGCCAGGAACATCTTGGCGACACGACGTATAGCGGTGTGGGCAGCCTCAGCAGTCGTCATGACTCCCCAATCGTGCGTCAGCCATCTGAGGTCAATGGAATGTTGTTCAACAGTAATGCGTTGAATGGTCTCGGCTCCCAGTTTGGTGTACCAACACAATTCTCGCAGTCCCCCTCTGTTCCCTATGCAGCACAACAACACCCACAGACTGCCTCACCATTTGGGGACCTATTACCGCAGACCCCGGAAGCCCCTAATATCGCTCAGACGCCGACGTCTGCTGTACAACTAAACAGCGCTTCGCCATGGACTACACGCAGGCCTTTCGAGCCTCCTGCCGCCCCCTCGCCCGTCGTACCGCCACCCCGACCCCAGGAAGCAGAGTGGGTAACACCTCAACCAACACAGCAAGCTGACCCCTCTCCCTGGTTGATGGCCTCGTTACCCGTGATAGACGATGTTTGGAGGGAAATGCCCGGCCCAAACAGTCTCACTTTTAGTAACCTTGGACAACATGACAAACTACAGCAGCACGAAGGAGCACACGATGCTGTCGTTCCATCCACGGAGGATGTTGTCCCTCTTCCACCTAAAATGCAACCGACTCAAACCGAGTCAACAAACGCTGTACCAACCAACGTAACAACTATAGTCTCTCAGTCTGTCACGCCGGCATCCACGTCAACCCCTTACCAGGGCACTCAATGTTCAACAATACAGAAGACAAGGCGAAAGTCGACGGCGCGCGACGCTCAGGCTCCCATACCAAAGGTAGCTCCCCCACCCACTCCAGCGGTCAGGGATCAACCCTCCGCTTCCGTGCTGCCACCTGTTCAACCAAGGCCCGTTTGGGCTGTCGAAGATGACTCCAAGAAACAAAAGGGGATTGGTGTGGCGATAAGCTTGAGGGAGATTCAAGAAGTGGAAGCAAGAGAAGCTGAGGCGCGCAAAGCCGCTGAGAAGGAGCGAGAGCGCCTTGCTCGTGCGAACGCTCCTGCCAGTGGCAGTTCTGTTGCCGATGAAAGTCAACTGTTTACCTCTTCCTGGGGTTTGCCTACATCGCAAGTGGGTGTGCGGAATCATATACCACCCAAGGAGACATCGGCGAACAGCTCCACATCGGCGACGCTCGCAGCCCCAGTATGGACGAATGCCACCTCTGCGCCTGCAGCCAAGAAGACCATGAAGGAGATTCAGGAGGAAGAAGAACGGAAGAAGCTGGTCGTGAAAGAGAGCATGGCGTCTGCAGCCGCACGTCGGGTATACGCAGAGACCACCGTCAAGGTATAACAATACTATTACCTCGGGACGGTTGCTGATACTTCGTAGGTTGTACCCAGCGCCCAAGCCACAGGTGGCTCATGGACGACCGTGGGTCCCAATGGCAAACCCAACCCTCCTGCAACGAGTGCGCCTCGCTCAGCAGTGAACACCTCTCAAAACAATCCCACACCTACAACTACATCACGTAGCAATGGTACGGCAACCCGTCCAGCAGCGGCTACAACCGTGAAAGCGGCAACCCCACGCGTCGAGGATTTCCCTATTACGCCATCCCATGACTTTTTAAAGTGGATGGGCGAGTCGCTCAAAGGATTGAATAGCTCGGTCAATTGTAAGTGGATTGGGACCCATTTGAGCTGACATGGGGGTCTCATATCTCGATCAAACTAGTGGAAGAAATAACGGCGATGCTACTTTCTTTCCCTCTTGACCCCGATCAGTCGACCATTGAGATCATCTCTGATCTCATCTATGCAAATAGTACGACTCTCGATGGCCGTCGCTTTGCATCAGAATATGTCTGCAAGCGAAAGACTGATGCTGCAGCTCGACGTGGGACCGTAGGTTCTTCAGGGCCGGGGGGTAAACCAGTGTCCATTGCCGATGTGGTGAAGACTCAACCGAAGCCCGTACAACAGGAGTGGGGATTCAAAGTGGTCAATAAGAAGAAGAAGGGTGGGAGATCGTAAATTGGAACGTGACCTATACAACCTGCGGGAGTGTATTTTGTACAAGCGACTGCTTGGATGACACCTTCCAACGATGTCTTACATAAGTTGGAGCTCTGAAGCGCTGGTGTAAATTTTCGCAGTGATCGTTTTCAGCCGACATGTCAGGCTGGAATCTAAACTGGCTTGTTCCCTTTGATAGGATTGTCTTGATACGATGACCCCCATATTACGGGAGTGTCTAAATAACACTACAATACATCTAGTTTCTAAGAGATACATTATGTTCAACGAGCGTGTTCCCCTGTTCGCGCATGACCACATTAAATGACATCCGCAGGAAAGCATTACAATCATGAAGAAGAGGTATCTTGGTATATCGTGACGCTCGACACTTCCCAGTCTGTTCAGTGATCTGAGTGCCATGTCATATGGAAGTCAAGGCAGAAAGACTTACAAGCTTCGTTGAACGATGATCCGCTTGCCTGTATGAACTGTGCGCATGTCGAAAATCCAGTTTGCTGCTGACAACTGACTGATTGTCCGGGTGCGCCAGTGCCACCCCAGACACCTTCGGCCCAATCACCGCTGCACGCTGTTCGTCACGACAGTCCTTGCTCTGGAGAAAGGACGCGACACTTACCAAAGCGTGGTATCGAATATCACGCTGTGGCTCTTGAACATTTCGGAGATGTTACAAGTATTCGAGTTAGGCCAGAATGCCATGGGAGTGGGCCAGTTTTGCGGTTGTGGTGCACCAGCCGTGATATCGCTGGGTATCGAACCCCTCCGAAAATACCATACTTTGATCCCCACGTCGTTATCCCAATACACTATCCCGGAGTCATTAGCATCGCCTGCCCACGATGCGTGTGCCAGCCACTCACTAGCATAGACACCACCACGAACGGAGTTGAAGCCGCTGCCGAAGCTAGTATTGCTAGGGGAGCGCGCGCCACATCCTTCATTGTTTGACTGCGCAGCAGAACAATCGGTCCCTCCCACAATAGTACCTGCGATGTCTAACAGAGTCGAGTTGGAGGTAGGAATACTGCACCCAACACCGGTGTGAATCGTAGCTTGATTATTCGTGTAGTTGTTGACACCTTCCACGATATCAATCTCGCCGTTATTAGGCCAGTTTGGTCCATTCGTCCAGAACGCTGTGATAGAGAGCCAAAGGTTAGTTCCAGAGCCATTTGTGAAAGTGAAAGACGTGATATCCACCAGGCCATGTCCCGCAGCCCGTAGGCATATGGAAGGCATCAAGAATCACCAATCCCTCCGTGAACGTCAAATCTGAGGTGATTCTCACGCTCATTCTGTTGGTCTGCACGGTAGGTGTTGTCTCCACCTTCATCACCGCATTTCCAGCTTTGTTGATTTCGGCGAGCCCGGCACTTTGAGCGGTGGCTTGATCCACGTATTGGACGTTGCCGCGAGTTGGATCGGAGCCAGTGGAAAAGGACCAGCCATCAAAGAAGGTGGAGCCTGAATATGTAGCGATTGGTTTCCAAGGTGAAGGTGGAACAGAAGAAGTTGCTGCGGGTCGAGAAGTGGATGTTGTAGACGTGCCGCTCGTAGTGGTAAAGTTGCGGTCTCCACTAGAGATAATGACGCCACTACCACCATTCGAGACACAGTACACGTTCTGTGTTGGAGCAGAGCCAGGCTGCGCAACGAGGACTCCACCGAGAGCTATGCGAAGATCGCGTGCTAAGCTGGAACTGTGCCTTATGGCGACCTTGTGTGCAAGAGATAAGAAAGAATATTCGCGGGCGACTGCGAGTGATGGCAGGAGGGTGAAAGCGGAGCAGAGCGTAAGAGCAAGAAACACGGGTACGTGCATTCCTTCGACGGATAACGTAGTGAAAGCCGTTTGATCAAGCTGAGACGAGCGTCGTGGGGGGCAAGGGAGAAGAAAGTGAAAAAAATACGAGTGAGGTTGGGAAAGCGGAATAAAAGTGACCGCAGCTCGTAGGGTCCGGTCAACGAGCCCAATAAATGGAAGACACCCTCGGCGTAGCCTTGGGGTCCACGATCGTGAGATAGCGGGTTAACAGAGGTCGTCTAGAACTCCTGGTGTCGCGGGATACGGCGCACGAAAATGACGGGGAGTCCAGAGGCTGCTAGCCTTGAAGTGAATGCAGAAAGAAAGAAGCGTTGCCAAAGGGACGCGGAGTGGAGTGCACAAAAGACAATGCGTCGATAAGCGAGGGTGGAGGGGACACGATGACGACGCACGGACATTCTTATCTAGCACGGGCAGGGTGGCCGGTGACTGAGCGGGAGTCCGGATGTCGCGCGGCGAGGGAGGACACGAGGCAGCGGGCTGTTTCACTCGCCCGTGAGTCACGTTATAGTCGCCGTGCCCGGACATTGTCCTCGACAAGAAGGATTATAAAAAAACTGTCCGAAACAGGATCAAGAAGTAAAAAGTAAAAAGAGGATAGATGAAAACGGGCAACTCCGCAAGGGTCATCGGCCACCGGCCACGTTTGTCCTGCATGCGCATGGCACATCAATGGTGTGATCCGGAGAACGCTTCTCGCACGCTCCGCCTCAGCTCCTCGTGTTCCCTTCCATTCGAACTCCCTAGTGACGACCCTCCAATGTGCGAACCAGCCGAGCTTCGCGGGAGACCACCATCCATATCACCGTCTACAAACTCGAGGATCCGCCTTGCAAGCAACTGTATCTCTCCCTGCCCCTCACCTGCCTCGGTGTCTGCGTACGACTGTGAAGCAGAATGGTGCGAGCGGGGCGTGCCGATAGAGGAGGAAGGTGTTGGTGTCCGTGACGACGCAAGCTGCCGGATCGGAGGGTTCAACAGACCAGAATTTCGTATGTTGCTAATCAATTGCGGATCTAGAGAAAACGATCGATAAACGTGACCCAAAATGAATTCCATGCCATACCTCCAGACTCTAGCAACTGCACGATCGTCCATACGGCAATGTGTTGGAACGTCGCATCTGGGCTGGTCAGGAAGTTATAGAGGTATCGGTGCATTCCGCCATCGGGTTTGTCCCACACGTCATTAAATGCTGAGTAGTCGTCTGTGGCGGTCCGCCCGTCTGAAAAGAAAAGTTGTAAGATACAACATTTCACGCATGCATGGTGGCCATACCCTTTGAAGACAGGTTGCCGAGAGCCGCAGCGCTGTTACCCTGTACCTCGGAGCTAGGTGAATTCGTAAGAGGAATGAGGACCTCACAGATGCCCATCTCCAAAAGTTGACCCTTGAGTTCGTCTACAGAACGTCAACTTTTGTCATCCGGCATCGTCGAGACATCGCGTACCGCTCAGGGCCAAAACAGCAACACATGCCGTCATCTCGCTCTGTACGTTCATAGGTACTTCAAGGACGAGTTCCTTGATCGATTGTACAGCCCCAGCCTTGACAATCGCCAACTTGTTCTTCTCTGAACTAGCAGCAAGGTTGCGAAGCGTAGAGATGGCGTGACATTGAACTTCTTCGTTGTCCTTGAACGAAAGGAGATTAATCAAAGGCTGAAGAAAACCGGACTCGATTATCGGTGACTCGTTCTGTGGATGGATCGAGACATTGCGGACACATGCGGCAGAGGACAGGATGAGAGGAAGATAAGTTGACTGCAGAAGGCGTAGAAGAGAGTTGAGACCATCAGCTTTCACGATTTCCAACTGGTATTTCTCTGCAACAACAATGCCAAATGATCAGTGGCCACATGAGATATGCAACGAGTAGACCGACCATCACTGGCAAGATTGCGGAGTGCCAACGCAGCTTGGCACTGCACCTTGAGAGAAGGACTATCCATGAGCGCTACAAGACTTGTGACCAGTTTAGGCTCGGTTTGAGCAAGTTTCTTGCGATTCGCGGCATCGACAGCGATATTGCTGAGCGCCGTCGTGCAGTAATATTGTACGTCTGTGTCCATGGAGTTTAACAGACTGACCAGCACAGGGATAGCACCTGCATTGACGAGCTGCTGCCGATTCTCATCTACATGAAGACTTTAGCATCGCCGACCGCTAGAATTGTTGTTGGATTGATTCGCGCACCAGAATGCGTCATGTTGAGGAGAGCGCCGGTGGCATTGCGTTGAACTCGCATGTCTTTGGAGCGTGCAAGGCGAGTGAGCGGAACGAGGGCGCCGGACTTTGCGATCTTTGTCTTGTTGTCGTCTACAGAGGGGAAGGGGAGTGAGATTACCATTTGAGACAGGTAATCAGGGCGGATGTACACACCATGAGTTGCAAGATTCGTTACGCAGCCAACGGCATTGCATTGCACCTCCACGTTTGGACTGAGCATCTGTCTAATGAGGGGTTCGAGACCGCCAAGTTTGACAATGAGGAGCTTGTTGTCAGCTGCGGAGGATTTGTTCACATGGGCTAGATGTGAAGAACACGAGCGAAACATACTGTTTACTGCCAAATTACCGAGAGCAGCGCTGGCTGCACGTTGAACCTCGGTGTCTTGACTGGAGAGAAGGAAGAGGATGGGATCGAGAGTGTCGCGCCCCACGGGACGGACTTCCTTCTCTGTTATCTCTGCAAACGCAAGTGCAGCACTACGTTGTAGGTCGACATTGTCGGAGAAAGATAGTGTTGTCAGGGCGGTGAGGGGAGAACCCTGGAAGAAATTGGTCGTTGTACGATCTGAGAGAGATGCAACATTAGAGGTTAGGGGAAGATGAATGGGTCCGGAGCATACTCTCGAGGTACTGGAGTAAGTCGGCGACTGCTTCACGCTCGTTTTCTAACAGGAGCGGTTCGTATTGCTGAGATCTACGTGAACGGACTGGGACGGGGGAGAGGTTAGCTGGACAAAAGGTGGGTGTATGCGCAGGACACGCACAGCAGGAGTCGCAGCAGCTACTCACGACGCCCATAGCTGAGGAGGGAAGGGAGGAGAGACCTTTGGCTTGCACTTGCGGCACGAGTGCAGGTCGAAAACGTTACATACCGTGAGAACTTCACTCGCAAGTTGCCGACGTTTCGAGTATCCTAACCCTAACCCTAATAGTTTCCCGACGTTCTCAAACGCGATGGCAGAGCCCTCCTGGCAGGAACAGATACGCCTCCGTCTCGCAGAACGCAACGTCAAGCAGAACGCGTTCGCAGCGATCATCGAACAATGTACGCATTCTTCTCCCCTCACCACCATCCCCATCCCCTCCCCCACTCATCCCAGCAGATCGTAGACTAGCGCAGCAGACCAAGCTGCTCAAAGAGCGCAATGCGTCCCTCCTCAAGGCCGTTGGTTCGGTCCGTGCCAATCCATCCAGCTCAACCGTATACATACCAGGCACAGCGTCCGGCGAAGAGTACGTCATTCCCTCACTTGCTCCCCATACTCACCTACATCCTCGTCCCCTGTAGGAACCCGGTCCGCGCAGCCTACATGGCTTCCCTCGAGTCTCAGATATCCTCCCTCCGCGACGAACTTGCCTCAGTGTACAAGACACAGGGCCAGAACGCTCAACGCCTTCTCGCAATGAATGAGACCCTCCGCGAAAAAGAGGAACTTTCTCGTATCGAATCAGAGAACCTTCGCAAGGCACGAGAGGAAATCGACCGTCTGCGAAGAAAGGTCGATCAACACAATGAGCTTATGATGGAGAAGGACCGCACAGCACAAGTAAGCACCCATGTCCCCCGCCTCTAACGTGCTTCATGATGTCACTTTGATAGGTCCTTCACGATGAGATCAACACGCTACAGCTCGAGCTCGGCCAGATTGAGGAGCGAAATCAGATCCTCACAAAAGATAATGCCAAACTCCTCCAGCGTTGGCTCGATGACAAGCAGGTGCAGGCTAACAAGATGAACGAAGCGATGGACTTTTACGAAGACATGCGCTCGCGACACCAGGCTGTTGTCAACTGGCGCGGCGCGGATGGACCACAAGCACCTCCCTCCGGTACGGCGTCGGGAAATGGGATGCGTCCGGGGGAATCGACCGAGTCGACGATGACGGATGGGCAAAGATCTCGGACACAGACGAATCAGGATCAGAGTCCGAATGGCTGATCGTGGATGACTAGATGTTCTTTTGTTGTTCTGTAGTACCCACATACCATACCCCGCCCGCAACACGATGTCACAAACGAATAATATTTGGATGGGAAACCATCCTCTACAGAGGATATATAGAAAAGAAAACCGAGTTGTGCAGAGACAAACGAAGTCGAAAAACGTTATTTAATCTTGGCAGAACAACAAGATAAAAGATCAGGGTGGTAATGCGACAGATGGAGATGATGAACAAGGAAAGACAAAAGTATGGATGACAGTTCTGGAGATACCATACATAACTTCTTTCATCAGTTTTGATTGGAATTGGGAAAGGAAACAAACTGTAAAAGTGAAAGAAATGAACTGTTGGACTCTGGGAGCAGTTTCATGGCTACAGTCACAAGAGCACGGCGATGAATGATCAGAAAAATATAACGCTGCAAAGTAGCAAAAATTTCAAGCACCCTGGCCCTCTGTGCCGGGCTGGCCAGCTTGCTGGCTGTAATATCCTAGTCATCATCATCAGCCGAATTCGCGGAATTGTCGTTGAAACTCACCACCCCAGTAGTTGGAATAGTATGAACTGGGGTCCCCGGTAGGCCACTGGGCCTGAGCACCCGAGGCAGCAGCACCGGCCGCGACAGATCCATCTGTCGCACTTGACTGACTAGCTCCAAGTCCGGTACCGATGGCGCCAGCAGCAGCTTGAGGCATGCCTGGACTTGCAGGATTGGCAGCACCCCCGGGCTGGTTCGGGAACCCGGCGTATGTGCCAAAACCATACTGTCCGTAGGTATTGGGCTGAGGTGGCATGCCGTACATGGGCTAAGAAAACATTGAGACGAAGAGAGAAAGAAAGAAAGAAACTTGATTCACCATATTCCCATACGGAGCGGCTGTAGGAGAAGGACTCATAGGACTAGGTTGCACAGTAGCGCCATCGGCCCTATCTTTGCCCCAGCTACACTTTATCGGCCTGCCATGCACCATCTGACCTTGGAGTTGAACGATCGCCATAGCAGCATGCTCGTGTGTATCAAGCTTGACGAACGCAAAGCCACGATCGGCTTGCATACGAATCTCGGAAAGATATCCAATAGATTGAAACAACGGAATGAGGTCCGCTTGAGTGCAGTAGGGTACCAGGTTACCGACATAAACCGTGGTGTTGTAAGCAGGCGTTTGCTGGACAACGGACTCGTAAGAGAGGGGACCGCCCTGGAAATTGATTGGTGCAGGTGCAGTACCGAGTGTTCCGGCGGGACGGGGAGGAGGGGGAGCTCCTCCCTGAGTTTTTTGATTCGCCCAGTTGACACGAATGGCGCGGGAGCCGAGCCATTCGCCATTCATGGTAGCGATGGCCTGTTCAGCGTCTGTCTTGTCCCTGAACGCGAGGAAACCGTAACCACGAGATTTCCCGGAATTCATGTCCCACATCACACGAGCATCGGACAAGGTACCGAAGGCGCTGAAAGCTTTGGCGAGAACATCATCATTGACCTCGGGGGAGAGATCGCCGACGAAGACGTGGTAATGTCCGGTTGTGTCCTCTTTGTTCTGCTGACCTTGATAAGCCCAGTTGACACGGATTTCTGTGTCGAAAATTTTGCGGCCATTGAGGGTCTGCAGGGCGGTCTCGGCAGCGCGCATGTCGAGGTACTCGACGAAACCGTAGTTGAGGCCGCCATGCTGGTAGTTGCGGTCTGGGATGATTTTGACATGCTGGACTGGGCCAGCGACGGCAAATATCTCGGTGAGCATGTACTCGGTCACCCGAGGGCTCAAATTGCCGACGTAGAGGTGGGCGCGCCGCTGTTGGACGGGAGGTCAAGTGGGGAGAGAGGGGAGGCGAGGGAGACATACAGGAGCTTCGGCTGGGCCACCCATGCCTATGGGGTTCATGACTTAACAGAGAGACTGGAAGCGGAGAGGGAGATGAGTGTGATGCGGGGGGATGGAGGGGAGGATACGTACAGGAGGAAAGAGATGATCTGAAGGACGAGACGGAGAGAGATGAGAGATGGAAAAAGACAGACGGAAAGGAGAAACAGAGAAAAAGAGAAGACAGAAGAGGACAGAGAAGAACAACTTGTTTCGCTCACTCCCTCGAACGCTGCACGACGAGATCAAGTCAACCTCTGACGCCACACTCCATGGGAAGATAAAGTCGGTCTTACCCGAACTACACACTGCTACGCTAACACTAGTACTACTGCTTCGTCGGCACGTTCAGCAACACGTTCGCCCCGCTGCTCGGGATGTACGACACGTTCCCGCTCCCAGACAGGGACTGCACGATCGCCTTGCTCGCCTCGATCTTCCGCAGCGCCAGGAACGCGTCCCCCGCCTTCTCCAACGCCCTCGATATCGTCGCAGCTGCCTCAGCCTCCCCCTCTGCACGAATGACCGCCGCTTGTCGCTCTTGTTCAGCCTGCGGCTCCCTCAGCAACACGCTCCGCAGCAGCGCAGCATGCTCACCTTTTCCACGATGAACTTGGCTCGCTCAGCATCTGTCCCCAGGTCAGCCTGTATACCGACCAGTCTCGTCTTCCGTACCTTGTTGGGCTATCTGCTTGGCTTCGACGGCCTAGAAAGTTTCGGACGCTCAGTCCGTCTTCTTCCATCACCATTGACCACAAACCTGTGTGAATTCCTACAAAAGACACGTTAGACCTCATGTCTTTACATTTCCGAGGGAACCCACTTTTCCAAACGTCAAGTGTGTGATCGACACATCCTCCAGTTTAATGTTGAATTCCCCTGCGCGCTGCAGGAGGTCCGCTCTTATTCTCGACGACACCACCTCTCGTTGCGTGATCAACTCGGCTGCATCAAATTGTGCGACAATGGCCTTCAGTACTTCATTCCCGATAGAGGGGAGAACACGTTCGTCATAGTCCAAGCCCAAGCTCTGGTAAACCTTTGGTAGGTGGTCTTTGTCGGGTCGTGAAAGCACCCGCAATGTTATGGAGACCATTTGCAGGTCCTTGGAACCTGTCGTGGTCGAGATATTCTGGTTTCACGGTTCATCAATAGTGCCAACGACGTACGCCAGCCAGGTACTTACCCTAGGTTTGATACGGCAGTCGTACAGAATAGCCCTCTGCAGCCAAGGCACCAAAAAGTGGGTCCCTTCGCCCGTCGCCTGACAGTGTCATTTTTTGCCCCTGGTCGCTGGATGGAGAAGAATGGCGCATACCTTGTCCTTTACTCCAGAGAAACGGTCAAACATGACTGCTCGGTAACCTCCAGGTACATCATAGATGCTGGCCTGCACGGCTGCAAACGCAATGCCCAGTGGCACTGAGGACGGGGGACGTGAGCTGGTTCGTTTTTACGGTTCGAAATTTGAAGTTACCGAGTAAACGGGTCGCAGCTTGTGGAAGAGCCATGAGAGAGAATCGTCGGTGTAGTGAGTCGTAAGCAATTTTGGCCGAGCGTACTTGCTTGTACCGGCGTCAAACAAACATGGGAATAAACAACCCCTTAAGTTAGACACGCTAATGGGATGCCGCGAGCGTCAAGTCCCCTCTTCTATCCATCTCTCCCCCTTCCATTCGTGCAGAATGGCTGCCAAACTGCATCGCCCGTTTTTTCCTCATGCTCGCCTCCACAAGCCCCACCTTTCTTGCCGCGAGCCTCAACAACAACTTATCTCCGATTCCGACGTCCAACCGCGGGTCTAGCTTTACATGCACCGGTAGTCTTGCAAGAAATGACACAACAGAAAGCGAGAGAAACGGATGTCTTGTTTCTTTGCCGTGCGAAGAAATAATCCGGTCATCACGCCCCAGATTACGTGTGGGGATGCGATCGAGCTCAAGTTGGAGCTGGAACAAAAAGATGTTCACGGAACGAAAAAAAAGGTGAGCCAGCAGGACGCACCTCGTCGATCACGCCCTGCCAACCTCGCGTTGTGAAAACGCTCCGGTGTCGGCCATACCCACCAAGCAACTCATCGGATCCCAATCCATTGAGGAGGACTTTCGCGGGACTCGTGTATGGACTATATTCCGAAGTCGAATCGTCGCGTACGCGACCTATCCCCCGTGAAGCAAAGTACAGCGCTAAAGCAAGACTCTGTCGCCATTCATGAGACAACACTCGGGTATAAGAATTAATTTGTACACACGAGGTCCATGACAGTCCTGCTTGGATACATCGTCGCCTCAACGGCTGGTCTGGCACCTTGACTATCCTGTTTCACAAAGCGTAAGAAACACGATCTTCCTAGCCATATCTGCATTTACCCCGTATGGAACATCGATCTCAACCTTCAAGTGCTTTTAATACCCGCCAACGCACCTTTCGGCAGTGAGACTTACCAAGTTCCATACTCTGCCCGGACATAGTCTCCTCAGTTCCTCTACTTCCTGAAGACTTGTTACCCTGTCTGGAACCATATAGGATGACATGTCCTCATGGTCATCGCCACTAGAAACAACCTCCGTCGTCTTCAGATGGTGTTTTTTCTTCTTTTTAGGCAGTGCCCCAATATTGCCATCCACTTGCACCTGTATTTTACGTGGGTTCTCAAAAGCCACGTTTAACAGGTCGATTGGTTCGTCCAACGAAACGTGTCTTATAACAGGAGAATCATTAGCAGAATTACGATGTCTGCATAAGTCTCTACACACCGGTGGGCAAAGAAGGCTAGCATTGTGGAGTCAATGCCTCCGCTGAAAAGGACAGCAACCTTGGGATTGCCTCTGTCCCCAGGCGCTTGTGGAATATCTCTTACACGAAGCATTACACTTCTATCCAGATGAGAAATGAATTGTTCCACGGCCTCTAGAAGGGGTATAGGGAGGGACATGGCATCAAGGCTTTGTATTCTTGGGAGGTTATCAGGTGGTAGTGATCGATCGACTTTGCTGATTACACCCTATTATCGACGAAGGGGTAAACGAAGAAATCTCTCGGAGGATCTTTACATACGAAGGGGGCATGGTCGCCACTTTCCCGGGGTACGACAGCGAAATTGTTGTGGAAGTCAATCACAAACTGCAATGACATTTTTTTTTCGTTACAATCTGGAGGTTACGAGTCAGAGTGTCATACATTTTCAGGCTCACCAAGTGTAGCGAGATCGAGGACAAACACCTCGTCAGTAGAGAGCTCTTCGAACTCATATGCATCGTTTTCGCCAGCCGACACCGACGTAAGAAGGAAGATCGGATTGGTGAAAGTAGGCCTGTGAATTAGTAGCGATCGCCGACCTAGGGGATCGCGCGCAAAATACAACTTCTTTGATGACTCCTGCGGAGGATAAGATAACGCAGAATTGACGGTCAGCTATGTGGCAGACCTGGTAAAACACGAACGCGTATCTGGTTGTAAAGAGCCTGAGTGGGTTAATGTTCCCAGAGATGGGCAGAAGAACATACGGTCCCTCGATGTTGCCGATGATCTTTGAGATCGAAAGCAGTTCCGTTGCACGCTGAAAGCGTTCAAAGACTTTCTGGCCGTCATTTTCGGCGGGATCTATCTTTCGACGCATCAGCACTTCAATCTCGGCGATGGAAAGCTCATGAAATCCTACCTCCAGACCTTCGAAGACCTAGAATAAGGATGTAGTGCGATCAGCACTGACTCGAATGGGATTCAAATGCTCACGACTGGTTTGCGTACCTCTCCATTCCAGCATAGGATGTCCCCACCCCCCATATGAGGTTGCACGATCGGTGCATTACCTCTCAGCCGAAGCTCGGAGGCATAGAATTCCAAGTTATGCCCTCTCGGAATCTTGGGCTCGGGAATACAAACCGCGTTGCGGATCGGAAAGCTGATGGATGTCGTGTGTCCTGCGTCTGGACCTACGCAATACATTCAGCTTGAGTCGAGGTTCGAATTCCGAAGACAGATCAAGTTGCCAGGTGTGCCATCGGGTATACCGTGGGTGAACGTTAATGGGCTCACCTCGAGCAGCGTTTGCACGCTTTAATTTGCCCGAGATGATACGGAACACATCTTCATCAGAAGGGATGTTTTCCTGTTTACAGGATGTGCGTAAGGAGCAGAAGATCCCGCACATGGAAGAAGTAGTATGAATGAGGTGTTATCAACCCCGGGCCGCATCCTGATTACCGGAGATCCGGGTCATTGATCGAGCATTGCGTTCCAAATCATAAATTCAGGCCTCCTGTCGACGACCTACAGGTTGGAAGAGTACGGGATCCATGTTGTAATAAAAAGGCTTCATTTCATTCCTACTATCACAACAAAGCAGTCTGCAACTGTATCGTACGTCCGCCTGGTTACAATCGCGCTTTGGCAAGGGACATATAGAATCTATAGGCACATATGGTTAGCATGGACGTCTCGTTTAGGCAGAGTATGTGCTGGCGGACACGGTCCCACCACGACCAGTCCAGTTGATGTCTGAATAATATTGTGAGTATAGATATGGTCAACTTGGCAATCGTTCGAAACGTACGAATATCTTCGCCTTTCTTGAGTTTCGCGTGTTCTTTTCCGGGGAGAACACGGAAGGTGTGTGCACCGAAGTAGTCACGCTTGAGATGATGCCACGGATTAGTGAAAGACTGTGTCACGCACACACGGAATACGTACCTGAGCCTGAATGAGGTTAGCAGGGACAATTTCACTCCTGTAACCATCGAAGAAGGCAAGAGCAGTGCTGAAGGCAGGGGTGGGTATTCCCCAGAGAACGGCCTGAGCAATAATACGTCTCCAACCTGGCTGCGCCTTGTGGATAGCTACCAAATGAATTGGGTTACTACATCGAGAAAGCATAGAATTGGGGACCACACCCTTGCTGAAGAAGTTGTCAAAGAGGAGGGATTCGAGTTGCGGGTTCTTTTCGTATGCAGCAGTGATATCGCCGAGGAAAACACTCTACACGCGGGTCAGTTTATCGGGTTGTGGGCATGTGATGTATTGACAAACCTTGATGATGCAACCACCTCGCCACATGCGGGCAATGCCAGCATAGTTCAAGTTCCAGTTCAACTGCGCCATACATTGATGAATTCACCTCTCTAGACAGCGGATCACATACCTCCTTGGCGGTCTCTCTCATAAGCATGAAACCTTGCGTGTATGAGATGATCTTGGATGCGTAGAGGGCCTGTTCGAGATCATCTATAAACTGTTGCTTGTCGCCACGGAAGGGTTCCTTCTGTGGGCCGGCAATGGCTTTGCTTGCACGCGTGCGCTCGTCCTTGATAGCGGACAAGCAACGTGCGAACACAGCCTCACCGATCAACGTAACTGCATGATGGTATCATCAAGCCCGAATTCGGTGTCTTCGTGGGATGGTGCGACATACCAGCGGTGCCAGCGTCGAGAGCAGCAATGGCTGTCCACTTGCCAGTACCTTTCTGTCCGGCTTGATCCAGGATCTTGGTGATGAGGGGAGCACCATCCTCGTCGTTGAACTTTAAGATATTTGTAGTGATCTCGATGAGGAAGGAATCGAGGACACCCTTGTTCCATTTTTCGAATATGCCTGCAATCTCTCGCTCCTCAAGGCCAAGGCCACGCTTGAGGATGTCATAGGCTTCGGCAATCAATTGCATGTCACCGTATTCGATACCTGCGAACGAAACTGAGTTTCATGAAAGGAGAAGAAACAATAGAATGACGTACCATTGTGTACCATCTTGACATAGTGGCCAGCACCGGTCTCACCGACCCAGTCACAGCAGGGTTCGCCATTGACGTGAGCAGCAGTAGCCTGGAATATTTCTTTTATGGCGGACCATGCAGGGGGGGAACCGCCGGGCATGAGGGAGGGGCCATGGCGGGCACCCTCCTCGCCACCAGAGACACCCGAGCCAACGAACAAGAGGCCCTTTGCCTCGAGTTCCTTGGTGCGGCGGATGGAGTCGGGATAATGTGAGTTACCACCGTCTATGATGATGTCACCGGGGTCAAGGTAGGGCTCGAGCTGGGAGATGAAGCTGTCGACTGCAGGGCCGGCCTTGACGAGGAGGATGATCTTGCGTGGACGCTTGAGCTTGGCGACGAGCTCCTGAACGGAGTGTGCGCCTTGGACCTTTGTACCTTGGAGGAAAAGGATAAAAGGGGAGTAGGATGTATGATATCACGACGTACCCTTGGCCTCGTTGGCGAGGAAATCGTCGACTTTGCTGGTCGTGCGGTTGTACGCGACGACGGTGAAGCCTTTGTCGTTCATGTTCAAGATCAAGTTTTGACCCTATAGCAGACATTCAAGACGGGCGATTAGAGGAGGGGGACAGGAGACGCGCACCATGACGGCGAGGCCGATAAGGCCGATGTCACCGCTGCATCGGGGGTGGTGAGCGGAGGAGACGGGGTATCTGGGAGACGAGACGTACGTAGGAGCAGCCATTGTTGATGGGTGATGGATCAGATCAAAGGAAGGGAGCGTCGGAGTGAGAGGTCTGCTTTGTCACTCGAGAGTGGACGCACTATACCAGGTGCCGACTCTGATTATGGTCCGCCCCTGTCACCAGGAGCCATCCTCCAGTCCCGGGCTGGACCAGACCATCCACTGTCAAGGATGGCTCCTCAAGAAGAGGCGGAAAAAGATGCAGGGTGCGCACCTCCGCTCCTCACACAGCAGTCACCCGGCCCATCCAGTCTGCAGGGTTTGCCCGTCGCTATTTCGTCCTCCACCAGTCAGGCACGTTGTCCTATTCACTAGATCCAAAGAGCCCCATCCGCGACCGAATATTCCTCCCCCACGCCGCGCTCTCCACCGTCGTCGGCCGCAAGGATATCCATCTAGATTCCAGTGCTGCCACGTTTCACATCAAGTGTCTCACTTCGGAAGACTTCAACACCTGGATGTCCGCTTTCAGGCAAGCAGAGCTCACAGACCATTCTCTCATCCCGTGTGAACAATCGCAAGCAGGAAATTCATCGTAATAGACGGCCACCGGTCTAGTGCGAGCAAGCCAACTCCCAGGTTCACCCATTCTCAATGGAATAAATCTAGTATCATAGCCGAGGACATGGGATTGGTATGTACACTCGATTTTCTCACTTGCATGCCATCTTCCCCACCCGCAGGCCATTGCCGAGTTAGAAAGTGCGATCGCAGCGCTACATATCGAGGACACGTCCAAGAGGATCGCTTCTCTCAAGTCCAAGTCGGACAAGGAGAAATCAAACAACGTTACGTCGGTTTTCAGTAAATTCAAAAAGTGTCGGTTTCACTGTGTATCGCGGACGATCGAATACTGAACCGTGCTCTCTCTGATAGCTGGTTCCCACCTCACGCATGAAGATGGCACTTTAATTCGTCCAAGTCCAGACACAAGCGTCAACATTCACCTTCAACGAGCTCAGATCGCACTCGAGTCGCTCAAGTCCCAGCACGCTGCTCTATTAGGGTCAATTTGTGCGATGCACAATGATGCACTGCCATCGACGATGCGTGGATCTCCACTACCGAAGACTGCTGAAGAGAAAGCAGACGAGCTGCTGTCTGCATCCGGTTTCTCTGCTTCCTTGAGCCATCAGTCAAAGAGGATATCATCCATGACGGATTTGAGTGACAGTGCACCTCTTGAATGGTTCGATGCGGAAGATAATTTTGGAGAAGAATTTTTACTCGAGGACCAAACACCTGAAGACGAGAAAGCACGCCTCGTATTGCAATCCCGCGATTCGAGCCTAAACGAGTACGAAAGTGCATCCAGCGACGAAGAGGACAAGATACCACCGAAAATTGACCAAAATGATGATTCTTCTGTACCTTCGCGCCGAGTTGCCAGGAGAACTCACCTTCCTTCAGGGCCCATGGGTGACGAAGGAAGTCTGTTCGCCATGCTGAAGAAGAATGTTGGCAAGGTATGTTTTCGTTACCCCACTCCGTGATGGAGTCGAGATCTTCCCCTAGGATTTATCAACCATAGCATTCCCCGTGTCTTTCAACGAGCCTTTGACTCTCTTACAACGAACGGCTGAGGAATTGGAGTACCACGGATTGCTACAACAGGCAGTTGAAGCTAACGAAGCAGTCGAACGAATGTGTTATGTTGCGGCGTTTGCGATATCCAGCTATGCGCACACGAGACACCGCTCCGGAAGGAAGGGGTTGTAAGTGGTACCTGTTGTGTATGGCAAGTCACGTTGAAGTTCTCGTCGCTGTTGTCAGCAACCCGATGCTTGTGGAAACATTCGAAGATATTCGGATGAAATTTATAGCGGAAAAGGTTTCCCACAATCCGGTCGTCATCGCTTATCATGCCGAGGGTAATGGATGGGAACTTCATGGCACGTCTGCTGGGAAGACCAAGTTTTGGGGTTAGTCGTTGCAATATTTCGCTCCCATACGAAGCGTGCATGCGAGTAACCTCACATCCGCTGTAGGTAAAAGCTTAGAAGTTATCCCTTTAGGCACAACACAGCTCAAGATAGGGAATGATCAATATGAATGGTAAAAAAAATCGTCGTGTGCCGGTCATGATGTTAATTTAATCGTGCAGGAACAAACCATCCTCTTTCATGCGAAATCTGATGATGGGAACCAAGTACCTCGAACACTGCGGGAAAATGATGATCAAGAACACGGTCAGCGGAACCAGCTGTATCGTCGACTTCAAGCAAACAGGTTACTGGGGCGCCTCCAATGAAATTGCGGGTGCTGTTCTATCAAGGTCCGGGGACGTGTGCGCACGCATCGAGGGAAAGTGGGACGACCAGATCGTACTCGCCCTTGATTCGTCACATCTTCGCGTGCTTTGGCGTATCACGCCATTTCCGAAAGAGACGATGGAATGCTATGGGTTCACAGCATTCGGGATCACCTTGAATGAGATCACTAGCGATTTGGAGGGCAAGCTCCCGCCCACTGACTCGAGATTTCGACCAGACGTGCGGGCACTTGAAGAAGGAGATGTCGATGAGGCAGAGGCACAGAAAACGCGTTTGGAGGAATTACAAAGAGAAAGACGAAGACGCGGCGCAGACCGAGCCCCTCGCTGGTTCAAGCAGGTCGGTGAAGATTGGAGATACAAGGGAGGCTACTGGGAGGAGAGAGCGACAGGATGGAGAGATGCCCCGGTGGAACCACTCTGGTGATACCTAGATCATAGATGTTTTTGTCTACATTATGGTGCGTATGTCACGAGCACATAGATACTCCTAGGGGTTTTCACCAAATGAGGAAGGTCTGGTGTTTACTTCAGGACTCGAGCAACCGAGTAGTGGACAGCGCCGACGATGCTAGTCTTCCAACGAGGCACGTCCCATTCAAGACGCGTCCTGAAACGTTATCTTGCGACGCATGCCCGAAACATCGAGAAGGACTGCTCTTCCATCGTACCACCTTATACCAAACTACTTCGGAAGCTAGAACGTGTACGAAAATTGCTCAACAACAGGCCGCTGACGCTGGCAGAGAAGATCTTGTATAGCCATCTAGTTGATCCAGAGAACAGTTTATCTCGCGGTGGAAAAATCAGAGGCGAAACCTACCTGCAGCTCAGCCCGCAACGCGTGGCAATGCAGGATGCATCGGCACAGTTGAGTCCTTCATTGATTTTTTATCGACCTACTCAAGGGGCACCAGAATGGCGTTGTGAGTCCCACTGCGTGCGAGAGCTCTTCTGCAAGTTTACACAGTCTTAGATTACAATTCATGAGCGCTGGTCTCTCTCGATGCGCTGTACCCACAAGCATTCATTGTGATCACCTCATCCAAGCAGTCGATGGCGCAGCCTCAGATCTTCAGGTGATTGTCGTCCGTCTACGAGACTGTTTGACTGATCTATTATTATAGCGGTCTATTGTTTCCAACGAGGAAGTTTTCGACTTCCTTGAGAGCGCTGCTCGAAAGTATGGAATCGAATTCTGGAGGCCTGGATCAGGTATCATTCACCAGATCGTACTCGAAAACTACGCCGCTCCTGGAATGCTCATGTACTTACCTCTCCTCACGGCGTCTGCACGGACTGATTATTTGCACAATATAGGCTGGGCACTGGTGTGTCACATCAAATCATCGAGTGTGCGGAAACAATGATGCCAGTCTATAGACTCTCACACTCCAAATGCCGGGGGGCTCGGCCTGCTCGCTATCGGCGTTGGTGGCGCAGACGCAGTGGATGCCATGACTGGCACGCCCTGGGAACTAAAAGCTCCCCACGTGGTCGGTAAGATCATCATCATATGTGGATAACTCCCTGCTTCATAATGTCTACAGGCATCCACCTTACAGGCCAGCTCGGCGGCTGGGCGACTCCCAAGGATTTGATCTTGCATCTAGCAGGCAAGCTCACTGTTAGAGTACGTTTACTTTATCACCCATAAGAATGCCTGTCAATTGGCTTGTAGGGAGGCACAGGACGCATTCTAGAATACTTTGGTCCTGGGGTTGCCGCTCAGTCATGTACAGGTACGTCGAACATTTTCCAACCGCTCGTCTTAGGATTTGGAGCTTCGTAGGGTTGGCCACTGTGGCGAACATGGGAGCCGAGGTAGGTGCAACGACTTCAACGTTCCCTTACACAAAAAATATGCGCGCATACCTCGACGCAACTGGACGTGGTCAAGCAGCTCGTGCTGCAGACGAAGCTGCCAGAAAAGGTTTCCTGAGTGCCGATGAGGGTGCTGAGTACGATGAAGTGATCGAGATCGTACGTGTCGCCGTGACAATATCGTTCCCTACTTGAACTTTGTTCGCTCAGAACTTGTCGGATTTGGAGCCCATGATCAATGGACCGTTCACTCCTGACCTAGCTACACCTTTGTCCAAGTTCGGAAAGTTCGTTGAGGAGAATGGTTGGAAAGACGAGCTTTCTGCTAGCCTGATTGGATCTTGCACTAATAGCTCCTATGAGGACTTGGTAAACCTTTCTCGTGAAATTTAGGAGGCGACGTTTCCGCTGAAATCCCGAAGACCAGGGTCGCCGAGATCGCAAAACAGGCACAAAGTGTTGAATTAACCGCCAAAGTTCCCTTCTTGTGTACACCCGGTTCTGAACAGATTCGTGCGACCATGGAACGTGATGGAATCACAGGCACTTTAGAGGATGTCGGTGTTGTCGTTCTTGCAAATGCATGCGGTCCCTGTATTGGCCAGGTATGTTTCGCTCTTCTCTTCACAATGTAGTTAACGTCCTGTTCAAGTGGAAGCGAGAAGACTCGAAGGGACAAGAGAATGGTGTGTGATACTCAGATTACAAGTGTACATCAATACTCACGTCGTTCGTGCACATTTCAGCTATTCTGACGTCATTCAACCGGTGGGTCGACTTCTGATCTCCAGTTATCCTTCTGAGTAAGGTTGTATAGTAACTTTAAGTCGCGCAATGACGGAAATAGCTATACCATGAACTTTCTGGCTTCTCCCACTATCGTTACGGCGATGGCGTTCTCCGGAAAACTGACATTCAACCCTATGACTGACACTATTGCCTTGCCAAATGGACAACTCTTCAAGTTCTCGCCGC
The DNA here is from genome assembly GCA_038091275.1 of Tylopilus subfusipes. Lineage (NCBI taxonomy): Eukaryota > Fungi > Basidiomycota > Agaricomycetes > Boletales > Boletaceae > Tylopilus > Tylopilus subfusipes. The sequence continues at coordinate 43,485 of JBBPOB010000025.1, forward strand.
CATCTGGTCAAGACCTCCCTACCGAAGGATTCGCTGTAGGAAATACGGATTATTACCCCAATCCCAGTCCGGAGCCTCAGCCAGAAACTCAAATTATCATCAGCGAAGATTCTGAGCGTCTCGAGATACTGGAACCATTTCCCAGTCATTTTGGACCACACAATCCAAGAGGACTCGAGCTCCCATCACTGAAGGTTCTGATGAGAGTGAGAGGTAAATGCACCACTGATCATATCTCAGCTGCTGTGCGTCGAGCTTTATCAAGTACTATTCAATTTAATCAACCCTTGTTGCCAGGGGCCATGGCTGAAGTACAAGGGTCATCTTACCAATATATCGGAGAACCTGCGTGTGTCACACAACCAGCCCATCTCGACTTGATCTGACCGCTCCTCTAGTTATCACAGCCATCAATGACGAGGGCGGGGAAATGAATATTGCCTTCGACCATGATCACGATGTGCTTCAGTCAAAGAACGACACTATTCCTGCCATTTCCAAGAGACTAAAAGCGCGAAATCAGCCGTGGACTCTAATCGTGGACGAAAACTATGGTGAGGGAAGTGCTCGCGAACACGCTGCCCTACAACCTCGATTTTACGGTACGAGCTTGTGTTTCACCCGAGTTGACCTGGGTTTACGTATGACTGCAGGTTGTGCCATGATTGTCGCGCGTTCCTTTGCTCGTATCCATGAAACTAACCTGAAGGTAGTACTCGGAAAAGATGATATTTGGAATGTCACTGATAATTGCCTCCAGAAGCAAGGTGTTCTTCCTCTATGGTTCGTTGATAAGGCAGACTACTCTCGAATTGGCTCTGGTGACGTGGTAGAAACAATTGGCCTTGAGGGTCTGATGAATGGCAATGAAGACGCAGTTATCAGGCTCCACGTTACAAACCTGAAGGGTGAAATTTTTGAGATTCCTACCAGGCACACAATGTCGTTAGACCAGGTCAACTGGTTGAAGGCAGGTTCAGCCCTAAACTTCATCCGTTCACAGATAGCGTAAATGGAGTGTCAACATGAATTACCAACGCGGATGGCAGTATACAGATCTAGTTGGTCATGTCTGTCGTTAACCCCTTTCCAATGTCGTATAATTCCTTTGGATCCATAAATTGTTGTTTGTTCAATGCAACGAGTGCATTTTTTGCAAGCAGAAGAGCAGAGTCAGGTATGCCAGCCAGCTGTGCAACTTTGAGCCCATGGCTGTTACGGTTTACGCCCGGTTTAAGGCGGTGAGAGTAGGCGAAGAAGTCGTCCTGGATCACATCATTCAAGTTCGTTCCGCTTTCTAACACACAGAAGTTGACCTACCTCAGTCTCGTGAACGTCGGTGCAGAAAAAACCGACGTCGCGGAATACACCGTCACCATGATGATTCACTTCATCGTACGCCAGTAAATCTGCCAACTCATGGAAATGAGTTGCGAACAATGCCCGACACCGATTATGCACCACAAGATGGTGCACTGTCGCAAATGCGATCGCGAGACCATCTTTAACCGTTGTACCCCGCCCGACTTCATCCATGATCACCTAGTAGCATGTTTGGTTTCAGCGACGTTTGTTGAATGCACGGAACTGACCAAGCTTTTTGGCGTGGCTCGGCGTAAAATCTCGGCGGTTTCGACCATCTCGACCATAAATGTACTTCGGTCCCTGAAGACATCGTCTTTCGCTCCAACTCTTGAGAACAGCTTGTCGACGATCCCAACAACCGCATGCTCAGCAGGTACAAATGAACCCGTTTGTGCGAGGATTGCAATCAGGGCAGTTTGTCGTAGAAAGGTTGACTTGCCTGCCATGTTAGGTCCTGTGATGATGTGCAGACGAGAGTGAGGCTTAAGCGCAACCGAATTTGCGGTAAAGGTTCGACCCGACGTGAGTAACCCGAGCTCGACTGTGGGATGTCGACCATCCACCACCTGGAGTATGGCACTGCAGGCATGTCAGTAGCTAGCATGAACAGAGCGGAGACACACCACGCCTACTCATCCTTGATCACCGGGCGGACAAATTTCAGTTCAACCGCCAATTTGGCAAAGCCGAGTGCAATATCGAGCTCGTCTATTATTCTGGCGTTGTGCCGGAGTTGGGAGGAGAACGCTTTCACCTATTAAAAACTCGAGCGCGCACCTAATAGGGGTACATTCGAGAACAAACCTCATCGCGCAGAGAGTTGAAAATTTCCTTTTCTTCGTTCGTTATGGCGGCCGTAGTTTCCATAATTTGAGCTCCAAGTTTTGACCAAGGCTGCAAGACGCTCGTAAGCTGTGAATGAGTCGTGTTCCACAACGAGATACCTGATAGAAATAACTGCGGGTTGATGCATTCTCTGAGATAGCGATGAAGGAAGGGTCGTTCTTGACTTTGGTTTCGTCTCTCTTTGCTCTCCCGATATGAACATGCATGCCTTGCGCGGGATTCGTACGCAACGTCAGAGAGGGGGCACCTTGATACGTTCAGCATAGTCAGGTGACAAGATGATGATCCTCACTGTACTGAATTTGAAGGTCACGTTCTAGATTTCTTCTACGCTCGAGAAGTACACGCAATGTGTCGTGCAACACAGCCAGTTCTGACGAGAATCTACAGAGCAGTATATCGCCGTATCCACGACGGCTAGGTGGCGAGCCTCACTCACTCTAGTCGAATAGTCCTCTTACGCATTCCACACGCAGTGCTTGAAGACTTCTGTTCGCTTTCCAGAGGATCGCCTTCCGTAAACTCATCAAGCAAAGAGGCTTGGAACTCGACATCCTCCAGTGCAAGAGTGATGCGCATAGATAAACCATGAAGGCTGGTGAGTTTTGACAGAAGGGTATCGATACTGGACCAGTCCTCGCAACGGACGCTGTCCCGCTCCTGGTGCTCCATTGTTTTCTCAAGTTGGATTCTGTTTTGGATGATTGTCCAAACCTGGATGGTACGGTTAATTGCAAGGAGATCTTTGGACTCCCCTTTGCCGGCGAGGAAACGTTGGACGATACGGCATGCATCCTCTGAATCTTGCAATGAACGCGCGATGTCGTCTCGCAGATGTGGCCGATGATAGAAAAATGCAACCAGCGACTGTCGCGCTTCGATCTCCCTTTGTGACGTACTCGGCGAGCCTGGCAAAAGTAAATGTTGAAAAGAATGCGAACCAGAGAAATGTGGCGAAAAAGACAAACACAATCTACGAGTCAATGAACGCGTCCCGCTGCCCGTTACCGTCCGCTTGATGACACTTAGAAGACTCCCAGTCTGCACGCCCTCCCTCGCACTTTCATGTATTTCAAGGGCTTTGATGGTATGATAATCAATCTGCATGCGTTCGTCCAGACCCTCTCGCTTGGGAACGGGGAGCGAAGGCATGTGTTCCATGAGATTAAGTTGCATATAGGTTGTGAGTATATCGATGGCTACAGATTCTAGTGTATAAGCGTGACCGTGCTGTCGAAGAGTGCTATCGGAAGGTTCAACGTATGCCAGAAAGTTGCCTTCGTCTTTGAGAAGCTGCCGAATTGGATCAAATGGCTGATCTCTCAGCTGCTGTGCAAGAACAATCTCTCGCGGGCTGATGCGTGCGAGGTCGTCTTTGAGTCCTTCGAGTGAAGTTGTCTTGGTGAAGAATTCGCCTGTCGAGACATCAATCCATGCCAAACCGACGTGGACGCTGTGTTCGCAAGAGGGTGAATTTGCACCAATGGCG
>JBBPOB010000026.1:0-47045 GCA_038091275.1 Tylopilus subfusipes
GTACTTCCATTCATAGTAACCAGGTTCTCATAGGCATTCAAGCACTTTGTCTAAGTTAGCTGAATCTGAAAGATTGTGACTTATGAGAATTATGATTATGACTAATGCTGTGCCTGAGTGGCAATTTTGGCAGCACCCAAAGCAAGGCAATGATCATGTGATTAAGCTGTACAGTTCTGAAGCTGTGCCATCTACAAGATTTAGTAGTAATTGTATCTACAGTTAGTAACTAGTATAGTAATGAAATCAATCATCAGAGATTCATTAATATCTCTTAAAGGACTAAGGCTAGTCCATTGAGACTTGGTAGTTGGGTAGACTTAATGGTAGTCTGCTTGGCATAAGAGTGAGATAGATATTTAAGTAGTAGATAAAGTAAGAATTAAATGAAACATTCATGACTCAGCACATTATTGATTGTGTGCAGGTCACCATTGGTGTTGGTGTACCATTAGACATTTTCAGAGCATTGCCTATAGGTTTGGGTGTGTGGTTGTGGCAAGGGTGACCATGAAGGCCAAGGAAAAAGGTATGTCAGAAAATATGGCCATGTAACATCATCCTTGGTGCATCAAAGATACTCTTGAACAGTTTCAGCATAAGGGACAGGGCAAATGTTGGCCTGTTGATATGCTCGCATCAGATCACAAATGTTGCTATATGTTGCATGCATCTGTTGGAATCTGATACTAAATGCTGTTTCACACTTGGCCGTTCTGCTCATTTATGACACTACATGTTCATTTAGGATATGTATCATATAATGACATCTGCTATGGTATGACACAACATGAAATGTAACAATAGCTACAATGAAGCATGCAATGATGAACAAACTTGAAATGATGTGGATATGGTGGGATGAGGGTATTAAAATGTTGATATTTTGAAGCGAAAGGGGCAAGCAAGTGACAATTGTCAACAATTATTGGAAGTGGGCAAGAAGAGGCAGTGGGTGAGGAAAGAAATCATGGAGACAATAGAGTTTGAGAACAAGAAAAGCAGCAAGCAGCAAGTGACAGTGAGAAAGGCAACATAGTTTGAGAGTGACAAAGGCAGTGAGCAACAAGTGACAAAGGCAATGACCCAGGAAATAGAGGGGCACTAGTACATCATACCAGTACCTTTGGATACAATGTCAGAGTCGCAGGTATTTGTGTCGACCTTTGAGAGTGTCAGCACATTTCTATACTTTCTGGCTGACTTACCATCTCTTTAGTCTTGTTTATATATGCCTAGTTGTAGCCATGTTAGTACTAGATATGTAATGAATTGTGTCACCTACATCTTGCTGTCCCTGGTGGAAGTGGTAAAAATGATGGTGTTTGGATGTATTTACACTATGTTGAACTCTTTATGCATCACATGACCCATTGCTGACATAATAACCCACTGCAACATATGGTTTTCATACTTTAATAGATTAGCAACAAAACTGTTGCAATGACATGGGTGACCTAAAATGGACATATCTCCACAGCCACTGGACCAAATCACATGACCCAAAGTGCAATAGATAGCTAAGAGTGTCTACATTATTTCGTCTGACTAGTACTAAGCGAGATTCCCACACTCTGACATGCTATATAACATGCACTCCAAAATAGTCAAACATTGCAACAGTTTTGTTGCTCAGTGTAAAGGATAAGTATTTTGGGTGGTATGAGAGTTTATGTAGCAATAGTCCTGGCAAGGTTGTAGCAACCCATCCTTCTTGGGGACAAAGAAGAAAGGGGATGCTTGGAGTGATTTGAATGGTGCAATTTGTCTGATGGCTAAATGTTCCTTAACAAACACTTGGCAAGCCTCAGTCTCAGCAGGGTTAAAGGAATATATTTTGGCTATTTTCAGGGTAAAAGAGGGGAGTAATTCAATGAAATAATCATACATATGTGTGGTGTGGAGGTAGTTTTGAATGGGTTGTTTCAGAAAAGACATCTGTAAAATCTTTACACCACTCCAGGAGGGTTTGTTCTTTAACACCCTTCTTTTGAGTGATCTGTGTGGAAATTGTGATCTTAACAACATGCTCTCCTCTTAGCCAAGCTTCTTATTTTTACAGTTGCTCAGTAGTCTTTCAGTCTGCATCCATTCCCAACCATCAAAGGAGATATCTTTGTGGAATGCAGTCATCAGTGGATATTGGTTTGGGAGGTGTAGGGAAGGTAAGTGTTTGATTGATCCAATCAATCTGTGGGTTCCACTTTCATAATCAAGGCATTTCTAGGATGATCTGGCATTGTCCTAGGCTAAGGGTAGTGCAACCAGAGATTTGTAGCTTCCAGCCAAACCTTGTTACCAACTTTCCAGGGGGAGATCTTTCATAAAGATCATTCTGTCATGATCCAGTAAGCTGTTTCATGTGCTGCAAGGGCTTTTCTTTGGGCTTTTTCAATGCAGAAGAGGCAGCTTTCCAGAGCTGGAAGAAAGGTTTTCCCAATTGGGGGGTAAAATCTGGGTTCATATCCCAAAAGGAGGAAGAACAGCAAAACTTTGGTGGAACTATGAGGTATGGAATTATGATGGAATTCAACTGTGGAAAGGAAGTCAACCCATTTCTGGATGTTGTTACTGCAGAATATGTGGAGATACATTTCCACTTCCTGATTGGTCCATTCTGTTTGTCCATCCATTTGGGGGTGGTAGGCCGTGGATAGTTGGACATCATATTGGAGTAGTCAAGCTAATTCTCAGGCAAATGCTGAGGCAAACTGTGGGCCTCTGTCAGATACATATGATGGAGTCATGGAGTTCAAATTGCTTGAAAACATTATCAAAAAACAATTTAGCTCCTCCTGTGATGTCAATTGTTTTAGAACATGGGGTAAGAATTACCCCCTTCATAAGGCCATGGTTGACCATGACCATTAATGAACTGTAGCCTCTGGAGGAAGGTAAGTCTGTGATGAGGTCCACAGAGAGTTGTTTGAATGGGAAAGAGGTGGTGGATTGAATTGGCACAATTAGAGGATGAGTAGGGTGATGATTTACTTTATGTTGTTGACATGTGGCACAACCTAGGATATAGTTGTTGACAAACATGGCAAGACCTGGCCACCAAAAGTCTCACTCAAGAATTGCTTTAGTGCAGAAATGATCCACATGTCCAGAAGAGGGTGAGTTGTGTATAGATTGGACAAGAGGATGTCAGGCCAATGGGGGAATGTACAATTATCCTTTAAAGTAGAGATGACCATTGTTGAATGTCCAGTTCTGTAAGGATGAATGAGGGAAAAGTGATGAGTTGTGCTAAAAACCATGGATGGCACATAATATTGGGGATTTAGAAGTGGAGGAGGATGGGTAAGAGTGAGATTAAGGACATTGATGACTACATGGTTAGGACAGATGGCAGAGTCTATGTTATCATCAGAGGTATTTATGGCATCTTGTCAAGATAGGGCATCTACAGATGCCATATGTGTGCCAGGGGATATGCTCTACTGGATGTTAAAGTCCTGCACCCAAAGTAACCAGCAGGCTTGTCAATGAGAGAGTTTTCACAGGTCCTCATGCTCATGCTCATATACATCTCTAACTTGACATGACTCCTCTTTGTCCACTAGGGTATGATCCAGTTATCTAGGTAGTATACACATGTTCTCCTCATAGTAGACTAGACACAGTATATTGTAGATCTACCATACATATGTACAAACCCTAGAATAGTATATAAAGACTCAGATGAATGACTCGACTCCCAAGTCTTGTTCACTTGGAGATTTCCCATCTTCACTGCTAGAGCACTGATTCCTCGCCCTGCTTGTCATCATCTAAGACTATCAGCTCTTAAGTGAGTCTGGTCATTTCATTGAATATGATCTGTATATGCTGTATGGTCTGTACAGCACCTACAGGATGTTTGACCTATGATGCATCACACAGGCTTACCTAATCTGTACAGTGCTATGCCCTCTGTGCCATGACTGCACAGGGGGGACCTTTCTATCATGCTGTGACAGGTGTAGCCAACTGTGTAGAGTCACATAGTACTGCAAAGCTAAGTCATGATTTGCTGATGTGGACTAACACAATCAGGCTCTGCATATGCTCCCAGCATCCAGATCAGCCAAGGATTCATGCATTCACTTGAGCTCACATATGGTGAGCTACACTTTCCCTATTCTGTTCATGTGTTTGCTTGCTGCAGTCTATTAAATAATACTTGCACTATGTGCTAGTTATTAATGGATGCTTTCTGTCCATGTGGGCTTCCCCTTTTCTATCAAGTAAGATGATCAGCAACCTGCATCAGCAAAACCCTTGAATCTAAGTCCCCTTCTGTCTAGGTCTGGACAGTGTTGGATAGTGCTCACAGGTGGTGACAGGTGTGACAGTATTCAACCCTAAGGTACACAGAAGTTCCAACAGTTCTGAAGTTTCAACAGTTCCAAGTTCCAAATCTCAAAACCACCATTCTGCAAGTCTTTTGTGCTCTTTCAGACTTTCCCATGCTCTTTCAAACTCAGAAGTATCTGAACAGCACTGGAACCACTGGGCCCATCAGAACCACTGGAAGTGTTACCACTATAAGACCCTTTTGTTCACTTAACCTTTTAACATCTATTACTACACTTTCAGGTTCATCACTACATCATTATGGAAAATATCATACAAGTATACCTTCACCCAGCATGTATGTATTTATCTTTACCTACAAGCACCTCAGTTGTTTTCATCCATCTTAGGCAGTGGCTAAGATGAGTCTCCTTCTACTTAGATTTTATCCCTAGCTAATTGTTGTGAGACTCTAAGTAATAGAGCAGGGATGCCCACTACATTGGTTAAATAATGTGTGAAGTAAGAGAATAATAGAACATACCTCAGTCACTGCCCAAGAGATGCAAGAATGACTAAAAAGGTTGAAAATAAGAAGTAGGACTTTATACCTATGGGTGGAGATGTGCTTGTATGACACCACACAACTCTGAGGCGAATTAAGTGGTCCTGAAAGGGATAGAACAAAGATAAAGATAAAATGTAAGAGTACTTGCAAGGAGTTCCAGAGGTGAACTCCACTAACTCCTATAATAACTCTGGACAACTCCTGGACTGACCACAGATAGATCATCTTAGAAGTTAGGAGTTTAATAGAAGAGCTTGGAGGAGCTCAGAGTTGTTGTATTTGACAATTGTTGTAGTACTGGGCAACTCCTCAGGCTGCCCCTTCCTAGAATCTGTCAAGATGGTGACAGGTTCACAGTCATGTTCCCCTCTCCCAGTGAATATTGAATAATAAGTACTGTATGTAGTCAGTACTATAGGTAGCTCTATAGTGGCAAGTACTCACCTCAGTGGTTGGAAAACCAGCTGAGGTACCATCTACAGTAACTATGAACCGAAGTTCAAATACACATTGTGCTTATGTAAGCCAGTGGCTGTACCACTGCACACCATTTGCCAACTCCAACACTCCCCCTCAAATGGAAGTGGGTCCACTGTAGTGAGCATGAATAAGAAGGTAATCTAAGAAAATACTGTTGGAATTACAACTGTGAGAGAGTAGTTTACATAAGCATGGACTACTTCCGTGCGCTTTAGCTAGTTACACCTCAGCTGGTTTCCCAACCACTGAGGTGAGTACTTACCATTACTATACTAGTAGAGCTACCTACAGTACTGACTACATACAGTACTCATTATTCAATAAATACCTGCATGAAATGTTCCAATGAACAAGTGAAAATCTATAGGAGATTTGATTAGCGTAGGTGAGCGATGCCAGTGCGTCTCGATAGTGCTGCACTGGCGCGATTGCCCGATTTGGTAAGTCGCGGCTCGTCTGCTTGTAGGTGCGCGCGCTCGTCCTCGATCGACTCCAGCGGCCTCGTCTATGCGTATCACGGTCCGGGATTGATTCTCCATCATCTCCAGTCAATACACAATGTATCCAACGCGTCCAACTCGCCATATACGACTTCAACGCGGTGGTAAGACTTGGTATGTCCTCCTGGTGGTACTGACATCTTGTAGGTCGCGTTTTGAGTCGTCCTCGTCGACGCGGTGGGTTAGGATGGGTGTGAGGTCGTCTGACATGGTTTGGAGATGGTTTAGGTGGCTCAGGTACGTCGTTCGTCCTGTGCCGGCGCTGGTCGTGCTGACCCGTGTGTTCAGCCAGCGGCCGTGTTTCGACTCGTTTCGAGTCGCAGCGTGCGCCGCTCGTTGCGCCATCTATCCGGCCACCATTCCCATTGTATTCGACGCCGTCGTTATCGATTTCGTGGCTCGAATCGCCCTCGATGTCGCCCATCGCCTCCTGCTCGCCCTCTGGGTCTCCTGGCCCTCTATGTCGACGTTGCGCGTTCGTTTCGACGACGCGCTCGTCCTCCTCGTTTCCACGGCGTATCCCATCGCACTCGGCGCTCTCGACAACGTTTGCACCGCCCGAGTCGCCCTCGACGCTTTCCGGCTCCCTCTGCTTGCCCAAATGGCTTCCTGTGGCTCTATCTGGACATGGTGAGTCCGTCTCGTCGTAGCGCTCGTTTCTGACGATTCTAGGGCGTTCGTGGACCTTCTGTACACCGCCTGGTGCGGCCGTTTCGCTGCCCGGCTCGTCGGGAGCTTCTCCAGGTGGGTTTTCCTCCTTCCTTCGCTCCAATCGTTCCAGGACACGTTCTGACGCGTTTAGCACCTCATTAGGCCTGTTCCTAGCGTCCTCATCGTGCCTGGATTGTCTCGACACGCATCCCGGGTCGCCTGGCTCGACTTGAGCTGCCCTAGGTGAGTTCTCTTCCTCACCCTGCTGTGAGCGTTCGCGCTCGCGCTCTGACCGTTTATAGGCTTCTTTGGCGCGTCCCTGGCGTCCTTGACGTATTCCGATGGTGCTGACGCGTCCGCGTCCCCGCCTGGGTCCTCTGGTACGTCTGGAGCTCCCCTGGGTAGGTTTGCATCCTCCCTTCGCTCCGACCGTTTGCAGACGTGTTCTGACGCGTTTCGCAGGTTCCTCGACATGTCCCAAGCGGACGCGCTTTGACGCTCCCGACGCATCCGCATCGTCGTCGGTAAGTCTGTCGTCGCAGCTCGCAACTGACCTGCTCTCCCCCTCGAGCTCGACGCTCGGGGGGTTGTTCTCGCTGTGCGGCTTCGTCGGGTAGTGGAGGTGGCTCTTGGGGCACCATAGGTACGTTGTTGACGTTCCTTTCCTTGCGCTGACCGTGTTCTTTGTCAGCCGTCGTCGATTGCATACGCGCCCTCGCGCTTCCTCTCTCACCCCTGATTGACTCGTCTCGATGCGTTTCGACGCTTTCGACTTCGTCCTGTGTATCTCGGCGCGTTCCTACGGCCTCGCTGTCAACCGCTGCGTCCGCGTGCTCGTGCGCGACACTCCGGTTCTGTTCGGCATGGGTCTCCCCCCCTGGCTCGACCTGGACATCTGCGGCATCGTTCGACGCGACTTGTGGCTCGTCGGGTGGTTCGTCAGGCTCCCAGGATCGACGCTCTTTGTCATCGTCGTCGTCGCCTGTGGCCTCTGCGCCCTTCTCGAACCCTCTCAACGCCGTCTCCTCGACCTCCTTGACCGTCTCCTCAACACTTCGCCCTCCCGTGCTCTCAGGCATGTCGGGCGGCTCTGTGTGTGCGTCTGGACGACGCTCGTTGTCGCCCGTCGCATCCGCAGGGTCTTCCGACGGTCTCGCTGGATCCGTCGTCGTCCCCGTGTTAGCTGGGTGGTCGCACGTCGTGCTTATGTAAGCCGGTGGCTGTACCACCGCACACCGTTTGCCAACTCCAACAGTGAACAGGTTTGTACAGGTCTAGGACAGGTCACTCACAGGTCCTGACAGGTTGTGACAGGTCTAGGACAGGTCATTCACAGGTCCTGAGTCCTGACAGGTGATGACAGGTAATGACAGTGTTATTGCCATCCCTTTCTTTGCAGATGACATAGTGTCTTGGCTGCCAATTCCCCTATGGAGACCAAAATCCCAATCCAATGCAAAGTAATCCCATGTAGTTGCCACTAATATGCCTTATCATGCAGGGCCACACATGGACCAGGGCCCAAATCGATTGATGCTCATGCAACCGTGTCGTGCGCTATGTCAACATTGGTGCGTGTATCAAACCTATAAAAGTTTCCATGATGCTCTCCCTGCCCCAGGCTTCGTTGGACAGACGATTTGCAGTTCTCTCATCCTTACAATGGTTTCCAAGTTCGCCATTCTTAACAACCTCTTGCTCGCCTCTCTGGCTCTGGCTGCTCCTTCCTCTCGGCTAGAGTCCCGCCTTGCTCGCCGTCGTGAGAATCGCCAGTCACAGCTCATCGACCGTGTCGAGTCGCCCGTTGGTGATGTCTCTCACGCATCGTTCAGCAAGAACTGGGCTGGTGCTGTCTGGAACAAGGGCGCCGTTCGTGTCATTCCAACGGTCCGCAATCATCCACAATCTAATTCTTTCTCCCACAGGGAACTTTCACCTCTGTCAGTGCTACCTTTCAAGTCCCCACCCTTTCTGGCAGTGATGGTTCTTCCTCTGGTTGGGTTGGTATCGACGGTGATTCCTGCCAAAACGCTATCCTCCAGACTGGTGTAGACTTCACACTCAGCGGTGGGCACGTTTCGTACAGTGGTGAGTGGCAGCAATTCTCCCAGTCAGAATTGATGTTCATCCTTCGTTGAATAGCTTGGTACGAGTGGTTCCCTGACAATGCGTTCGATTTCACTGGCATCACCATCAACCCTGGCAACACGATCAACGCCACCGTCGTTGCTACCTCTATGACTTCTGGTACAGCGATCATTGAGAACTTGACCAATGGCCAGATCGTCTCCCAGGTCCTTACTTCTTCTTCTGCTCTTTGCGGGCAGGATGCCGAGTGGATTTTGGAAGACTTTAAGCAGAACGGTAGCCTTGTTCCCTTCGCGAACTTTGGCACTGTGACTTTTAACCATGCCGTTGCCCCGGGCACTGATGGTACCACCTACACGCCCTCTGGTGCCATGATTCTGGACATTAAGCAGAACAACCAGGTTCTCACGAACTCCTCCACAAGCGGAGATTCGCTCACCGTGAAATACGTCTAAACAAGTGACGGGTTGCTGGTGCTTTTCGCAGGGCGGACAGGGGAGTCCTGTTGAACTACACCATATCTAGTATGGACTGTGGCTTGCTTCGGAGATGTAAATGTATGCGGATAAATGGCAGTGCAGTGATTCACGTGCGACCCCAGAACTCACACTTGCGTGAGACGGCAGTATTCCTCGGACCTCGCCATTGACAAAGCAATACCGCTGGTTATCGATCTTACTCTTACTTCGTTGATCATATCAAACATCCATGCGGCATGTGGAGGTAATCAAATCGGATGCTAGCCAATCCAAAACAAACAAGGCAGGTTACAAGCCTGAGTGTAAAATAGACACACAGGAGAAGAGGTTAGGCACTGTTACAATAATATACCAGATGCGGCCGAGTCAAGGAAACGGCTAAGTTTAGGTTTCTAGTACGGGTGTCAAAATGCACAAATATTCGGCGCGCAGCTTTCCGTAGGTGAGCGCACAACATTGAGCACGTCAGGCACGTTATGAGCGCCAGTAAACTGGGTAACCTCACTAAAAAGTCGGACTTTCGGCTATCCTGGCCGATCCAGCAGTGAGACCCGTGTCGAGCAAACGGGTCACGTAGGACATGGAAGCGGCTCCGCCGCAGGGCGTACACGGGAGTTAACGGGAAGGTCGAAGGAATGACCCAAGACGCCCAGGGTGAAGAGGAGAGTGGTGAAATGTATCGTGGAGAGTCGATCAAGCGGGAGAGAGAAAGGGTACGACAGCCCATGTGTGACCGACCGCAGCTGACGAAGAAAGTGGTCAGCACAGTGATACAGGGGTCGAGCACGTACCGGAGAAGTTTTCTGAGCCTCCACCACCATCAGATGAAGCCCCAGAAAGATTGACAAAGCACCTAAGCGGGCTCAAGGGGAGAGGGAGAGGGAGATGCGAACTGCGTCGTAGAACTCATCAGCGATAAAGTGTACGCGACGGGAGTGTCCATGCGTGTAGTGGAGGCCAATAACGCGCCGAAGAAGCTGCGGAACGCGTCAGAACGCGTCAGGGAAGCTCAGAGCAAGGGGAGGAGTACTCACGAGAGAGGGTCCCAGACGAACCAGACGAGCCAGGGCGTCACGTACATGACGGATTCAACAGAATTAGGGAATGTCCCAAAGGCCAGAAGAACGAGCATGACGACAATGCGAATGCGCGACGTTGAGTTAGAGGGCAGCTTGGAGGCCAGGAAGGTGACCAGATCGAGCTGGGTGATGTCGAGGGCGAGTGGAATCGCCACAACGTTGGCTACAGTGTCGAAACAGGTTGGAGACGATAGAGACTGGAAGGCACGATGAGCGACGCACACCACGAGTCGAAACGGCTCGAAATGGACCCGCTGCCAGTGGCTGGGTACCCAGACAAGTGAGCGCAGGCAGTACTATGAACGCGCAATGAATGACGTACCTGCCAGTGAGCCATCCAACCACATACAAAAGACCCCAGACGACCCACAACGACCCAAACCCAAGCTCTAGAACCCTTAGCTGCTGTACAGCTTACCTTATTTGGACAAGGGTGTGGGTGTGTGGGTTAACTTGCAACGACGATCAATCTGATTGCAGGAACCAACTACGAATCCCAGCTTTCAAGATCACGCGTTATCACACGGACGCGAATCATTCCATAAATTTTAGGCAGTAGCACTTGGCACCAACCTTGATCACGCCCGACAATTGATCTGGGGTGTCCCAGGGTGTAGGCTAGGCGGAGGGCACGAGGTGGCGGTGGCAGAGCTCCTAGCGTGCGGTATCATATGTCTGTCCCAGTTCTCTCCTGCCTCGGGTCTACCTCTCCACCATGCAAGCTTCAAGTCCGACAGAGGCACAGGACATCTTGAATGTCACTGCCCAGTCCATTGCCATACATTGTGGGCTCGCCAACGACCCGTCAAGTCCAGATGCCCGATCTGAAGAGCGCAGATACATACTAGATCTTAGGCGACATGTGCGTCTTCCTCGCATCAGAGGATTTTCCTTCAGTTCTGTACATACATCTAAATGGATATCAGCTTGGTCTCTTACGGTTGCGGTCTCTGTCCCAAGCAGATGCAGTTTACAGGTGCGTAATCGGGACCCCCGGGCCAATGACATATTCAACTTGAACATGGTCGATCGCCTCACATAGTGAATTCTCTGCAACGTATCTTCCCCAACTGGTCGCCCAATATCAAAAATGTACAACTCCGTACAACATGGCGATGATCATGATCAATGTCGTTTCTCACCTGTAAGTGCACCATCCTCGCTCGCGGTTGGGTGATCGAACAAACATATACGCAGTCCCTACTTTGTTCGCTTTTCAAAGACGCCAGCAGCATCCGACCTGGCCGTATTGCAAGCCATTCGGATCGCCAACAACATGGACGATCCTTCCGACCCGGAAGTCGTTGGGGAAGTCTGCCAGTTCCTCTCCACCCTTCTCGTCCTCCAGGGAGTGACTGCAATTCCGGAAGACGTCAAGACGAAGCTCATCCAGAAACTCGACGCATGGCGGCATCGCTACGAAGGCCAGTTTCCAGGGGAGACCTCTGACCGGTGTTACCAATCTTTGAAAGGAACTGTGTATGCGCCCGTACCCCCCGTGATCAAGTTCGAGACTGATACCCCCGTAGGCAAATGACCATGTTATCTAGAATGATGAAAGACAAGCTCGAAACGCCCTTGAGCCAGTGCGGCCTTCGCGGATGCGGCCGTCGAGTGGATTCGGTCGGTTCAAAACTCAAACAGTGTAGTAGGGAAGTAACACATTGTCCGAATACGAGTGCAGGAACACTGACCTATCAGCATGTTCTTAGATGCAAATCGGCGGTATATGTGAGATAGTTTTTCTACTTCAGAAGTATGACCGACCTTCTGCTTAGTGTGCGGCCACACACCAGAAGCAACACTGGTCAGAGCACAAAAAGTTATGCTATCCCACAACCTTCTGACTGGCAAGAATGCCTGGCTGTACGCGTGGCGTTTCGTTCCTCAGCTATACTTGTGGGCTCACGGTGAGCGAACAGGGGACTCGGCTCTGCCGCCAAGCTTCCCTATTACCCAGATATTGTTGGCAAGGGTAGTCAACCATGTGTTTTGCGCATATATACACCTTTTCGTTGTGGAGTCCGAGATGCGGGACGAACTTGGAACAACCACCTCGCATAATATCTCTCGACAGCACCACGAGGAAGGGATACACATGTGTAAAGGCACAGCGTTCGTCTAACGCGTTCAAGAATGTGACCACTCGGGTTTGCGCTTTTCGGCGAATGCGGCCTATGATACCTGAAGACGTCCGTCAGTATTTAGGCGATACGAACATGTCTCGGAAGCCTGCCTTCTTGTGATCCTTGGTCTCGAGCAACGAGTGGAACAATCCACGCTCGAACCCCAAGCCTTCCACGAGCGTGAGTCCGGATCCAGCATTGACCGCCTCCTTTCCGGCAGCCACGGTCACACACCCCCTGTCAGCAACGTCTACGGCCATCTGAACTGCGGCATTGACAAACCCCGATGTGTTCGAGCACGATTCTGCTAACGAGTCCCCATTAAATTTCTCAGCTTCGTCCGCGCTGATCATGCACGGCCCTGTGAGGGCCAATTCCATCGTGCGAGACGCTGGGTGTGCCGCCACCGTCCGGAATGACGCCCAGGTTGTTGATCTGACCTCGGGTTGCGCGAGCTGCGCGGATGACGGAGCGGTGGCATCGGGTTCCTCGAGTTCATCCTCGTCATCAGTCTCATCCTCGTCGTCTTCAAGCGATTCCTGCGTTTCAACGTCGCTGTCCTGGGTATCTTCCTCATCGGCACCGTTTGCGTTGAGATGCTGATGGAGGCTCTGCCATAAATCAGGATCCACGTAGACTTTGTGCTCGTCATCCAGGGGATCGAAATATGCGCGCAAGGAGTTCTGGAGGAAGCTTCTTGATGAAACAGACACCACCTTTCAGGGCAACGAAGGGATTGTTGGAAAAGGTCATGTTCAGCTCTCTGGTTCTGTGTGATTCTCATTGTCCAAGGGCCACTTGACGTGCGGTGTGAGTGCAGACAAGTTAAAGAGGTATACGGGACTGACCAGCTTCAGCACTTGCGAGTATCCGCCACTCAAAGTGTGGTATGACGAGTGGTGGAACCTGGGCTCGACCCGGTGCAAGATCAGGGACGGCCACCGACGTGCACGTGGTGCTGAGCCGACTAGGATACTTTATGTCGAAAAACAAACCGATGTACCGATGTCGCGAGGTACCCCGACCCATTCAGTGCCTGGATGTCTAGCTGTCTGTTACCACCGCCCTTTTGTGCTGGCAATATGCCCATAAGGTGTAGCATAGATCGGGACCGAATTCAGATGAATGGGGTGTCCGGGGTCCGTCCAGGCACGGTGATACGTCTTCGGTCCAGATTCCAACCTGAACGTGTTTACACCAAGCTTTGTTGATTCGACCGACCTTTGCACTGCGCCAGCGCCTCGAGGCCTCTACTCTTCTTTCCTTCCTTTACTTGAACTACCATTCACAGTGTATTATCCCTTCCTTTCCCTCTTGACAAGGAGCTCCGGTTAGCGCCGAAGCTGCAAAGCATATCCACATGTCTGCGTCCCAGTCTCTCGTAGATCACTCGGCCTTTATCGACGACGACCATGCTCATGGCAACGGCGCACACCATCATCATCATCAAGACTCGAGTCACACTCAATCGCCGCCCTTGACCCGGACCGTTGCCATCATCAAGACACATGCGCTGGAACAACGCCTCGAAATCGAGCCACGTATTCTCGAGGCTAATTTCGAAGTAAGTATTCCCATTTTCGACCTCATACGGAAGAATTAGAAGGACAATTCACTTTCACGACGTGTTCTCCGGAAACGGAGGAGCGCGTATGGCCGCGTGGCTTGTGCGGATCCAGGTACTGACGTCTATTGGCAGATAGTCAAGGAACGGCAAATGGAGTTCGACACCGAGACGGAGCCGGAGACCTTCTACGAGCTCTTCGGAGACGACGCTCGATTCCTTGGCGAGTAAGTTTCCGCCCTCGGCAGCCCGCTCTCGCTTCCCGCTTTACTCACGCTCATTACTCGATCATGCTTCTCAGCGGTCCCGTCTGGGTATATGTCCTCGAGCGCCGTCGTGCAGTCCCCGTCCTCTTGTCTCTCCTCCCCTCCCTCAACGGCGCCGTCATTGGTGCGAAAAACGAGACTCAAGCCGAAATGCTCATATCAGCCCTCTTCGTCTCCAGTCCTCCTTTCCCTGCCTACGACATCCTCTCTCTCGCAGGCGATGGCGAATTCGACAGCGGCTCTATCCGCTCTGTCAACTCTGCCGTCCTCGAGGCACTCCAGTTCGGTCTCGAGGCGCCACGTTGCCCCACCCATGTCCTCCCTCCCTCACCGGGCTCCTCGGATGTACGTGGCCTGGGGCTTTCCATTACGCCACGCAGCCTCACCGAGTCTACTTCCTCGTCTGGCAAGGTCCAGTTTCGTGGACGCTCGCTCCCCAAGACGCACGTAGCCCCCGATATCGTACCACGCCTCACCAAAGCAGCGCTCCTCCGACAGGGCCTCTCCACGGACGGCTCGCCCCGATCCGAACCCAAGACGCGCATGTCGTTGGCGAGCACCGGACGTATTCCATTGCCGCGCAAGGACAAGGAGAACGAGGCGGCGGAGAAAGAGAAAGAGAAGGAACGTGCCAGGAAAACATTTTCGGGCGTTCCTGGACATAAGCGTGCGGATACGATCACCGTGGCGTCGACGGCACCGCCGGCGATCGCGCCTCGGTTGACCAAGGCGGCTGCGCTGCGGTTGGGGCTCGAGCAGCCTGCGACGCCGCCGGGGAAGAAGTGCATGACTATTTCCGGGCCGCTGGTCAGGAGTGTTAGGCCGGGAGCGAGCGCGAACGGCAGTCCTAAGCCTAGCGGTCGCAACACGCCCATGAAAGGCTCGGAGACGAGCGCAAACGAAGCTGATGGGGAAGAGACGGAGACGGAGGCGAGGGAGAAGAAGAACACGTTCGAGGGCGTGCCTGGACACAAACGCCGTGAAAGTTTTTCGGTTTCGAGCACGAAGCCACCGAGTATCGCTCCTCGGCTCAACAGAAGCGCTGTCCTGAGGAAGGAGGGTGCACCGCCGCCGAGCAGTTTTATGTGTAAGTACCTTCAGTGCGGTCGCGCTCAGATTAGTGACGTGTTTGGCAGTCCGATTGCCTATGGAATCATCAAAGCTTCCCGGTTCGGGCACGCATTCTCGTAGTTCCTCCGTGATGAGCGCATATCGCGATAACGGCGATCCGTCCTGGGCGCGTCCCAGGTCTGCGATACCGCCCCGTGCGGCCTCTCGCACCTCCTCCAACTTCGGAGCGCCTGTGCTTCAAAAGTCCCCCAGCTTCTCGTCTCAGACGTCGAGCAGCGGCACGGGCACCGGCCCGCCCAGTAGCGCGGCAAGTACGATCTCTAACGACAGCGACGAGTGCTCGAACGGCGTCGCCTCTCCGACGCGGAAAGTGCGTCGTCCGAGCAGTTTGCAAGCACCCACGATCGTACCTCGGGCGAACAAGAGCGCGCTTCTGCGCGTGCAGAAGCAGATGGCAGAGGCTGCGAAGCCCAAGAGTCCGTGGGCGAACGCGTCAAAGCGTTGACGACCGATTGCGAGTGACATAAAACGAGAGCATGCTTTCTCTCTCTCTCTCTCTCTCTCTCTCTCTCTCTCTCTCTCTCTCTCTTTTTTTTTTTTCTCTTTTGCTTCATATGTATGCTTTTATATCTACTGACAGGTCTACTGTCGGGCTCCTCGAAACGCGATTCCGATCGTTTAGTGTTGTCTTTTTGCGATTTCCGGGTGGCAGAGAACGTATATCTCCTTCTGATGTGGCTTATATCCATGCGGCTATATCTTTTTCGGTATATCCTTTTTTTCTTTGCTTCCGTCTACCGTAGGATCCTCGCTGGACATGGGTCTCTGGAGTATGTAGTCTTCAAAAAAAGTGTAACATCAATGTTCCTGTTTTGGTGTGGTCACGTAAGCACGAGTCTCGTTCGCGGCGTCGCTGTCGTCTGCTCGTCGTTTGACACGATGTTCTCGACCACCCGCCCGTCTTCCCGCCGTCTTCCCTCACTCGTACGTTCCCTCGCCACCGAATCAGTCCCTCACACCCCCAATGTCCCTCCACCGCCGCCCATCCTCGACGGCACCAAGCCTCGTCCTCCACGTCTCCATCCACGACCCAGACCTGCTACTAGAAACCAGCGCCAGGCTCTCCCTGTCCTTCCACCCACGTTTGGACGGAACCAGCTCCTCCCCGTCCCGAACTCGACCCGAGCGCTCCTGGAAGACATCGTCAACTCGTTCGAAGCACCCATCCGCTACGCCTTTGCATACGGCTCGGGCGTGTTCGAGCAAGCCGGATACGATATGACCAAGCCCGCAGGCACCCTCGACGGTCCCATGCTCGATTTCGTCTTTGCGGTGACGCACCCGGATCATTGGCATTCGATCAACATGCACCAGTTTCCGGGGCATTATCCGCTGCACGCGCGTGCGCTCGGGTCGAGTTTCGTGTCGAGGGTGCAGGGGATCGGGCCTGGGCTGTGGTTCAATACGTACGTGCCCATCCATGGCGTGGTGAGTCCGGAGCACGTGCCTCCTTTCTTTTTTTTTCTTTGCTGCCTCCTCGCTCGTACTGACGGACGGTGGCGCGACAGACGATCAAGTATGGGGTGACGACGGTCGACACGCTGTGTGCGGACCTGTTGAACTGGCGAACGCTCTATCTCGCCGGGCGAATGCACAAGCCAATCCGGATCATCCGGGACGACGCCCGGGTTCGGTTGACGCAGCAAGTCAACCTCGCGTCTGCCCTCCGAACGGCCCTCTTGACGCTCCCCGGACAGTTCACGCAACGCGAGCTCTTTGAGGCGATCGCGGGCATCAGCTACGCGGGGGATCCGAGGATGGTGTTGCCCGCCGAGAACCGAGGAAAGATAAAGAACGTGGTCGAGAGACAGGAGGCGCAGTTTCGAGAGCTGTATTGGCGGCTCGCGCAGGGGCTCCCTGGGGTGCGGTGGCGCGTGGACTCGCAGATGATCGAGCAGGACACGAGCGCGCATGCGAGGGCGGCGCATTTGAAGAAGTTGCCCGAGGGGATGTTGACGCGGGTGCATGCGCGTGCGCAGGGGCGCGGGCCGCCGAGGGAGGCAGACGAGTGCGCGTATTGGTTGCGCGTCGCAGGGGACGAGGCGTTGCCGTCGATGTTGCATTCAGGTGCGTGGAACGGGTGTGCGTGTCCAGCAGGGTTGTTGACGGTACGACGTAGAGATGTGCGATATCGTGCGATACCCGGCTACCGTGCAGTCACTCAAGGGCGTCGTGAGCGCAGGCTTGATCAAGAGTGCACGCTATACCGTAGCCAAGGTGGGCAAGTACTGGAAGGGATCCAAGACGGACGGTTGGGACGGGTCTTGAGTGCTGGCCTGTGCCTTGGTCGATTTTTACCCCCGGGACATGACGTGCAGGCTTTCCCCCCACTCCTTGCTTTATATCACCCCTTTCATTTTAATCCGACCCGCAACGATCACTACATCGCAGCAGCTGTAGCACTAGGGTATCGATCAAGTACAGTATATCGAGGATGTATAATCTATTTCGCAAGCGTGACGCGTCTCGGATGGACGCGTCGCGACGATAACAAAGCACCGCGGACGTGTCTCTTTGGACGTGCCACTCGTCACCTGAGGATCTGCGATCATAGTAAAGGCAGGCACTCGAAGGTTCAAGACTGCGTTCGAATTCTCAGTGGGAACTTCTTCCTATCGCCGCCCATCGCCATAAGTAGTCCCGCAAGCCGTTTTTTTCATCTGAACGACTCTGACTGCCATCGCGAGCATGAAACGCGGGTTCTTGAACAACCCCCGCTCCAAACGAACGATCGAGGAGGCCTACGCACCGCGATCCCCTCCCCAGCCACCACCACGCCAGAGTGCGGGTATGCCCCATCAGAAAGATGGAGGTGGCGGTGACGAGGAGAGGGGCCAGGCGAGCGTGTTAGACGTCGACATGGAGGCGCCGACGGCGCAGGAAGTGTGCGTCTTAGCCAGATCGTTCTTGCTCGATGCTCACGACCGTCGTCGACGGTCCCCCCAGGCGTACAAACGGCCCCGTCGTCAAGGTGCGCGTAGCGCGAATTGCTGACCCCAAGGACGACGCGATGGATGTCGAGACGACCGCGGTCCAGGAAGTGTACGTGTGATCCACGCTTGCATTCATCGTCGGAGTTTATCGTGATGTCGCTGGTGTAGATATGCAGACGGCCGCGTCGCCGCTCTGCGTGTGATCCGGTCTACCGAGGGCGAGACGCCCTCCGGATCGTGCGACAGGTACGTTTCATCGTGCCTAGATCAATCAACCATACATGCTAGCCGCCTTACGCGCCTCGTGACAGCACCAAAGCTGAGCCACACAGCGCAGCCAAAAATCCCAATGGAAAAGGCAAGGCCAAGGCCGTCGTCGACGATGCGATGGATACGTCGGACCATGACAATCCGTACGTGTCGCCCTCTCTCGATCTTGCGCAACACAGTCACCCCCCCGCTCCTCGCTTAACAATTTCCGCCAGTTGCCAGATCCCACGCATGCTGCGGGGTTCGCACCGTCCCGGTTGGGGCCGTCCACTCGACGAAGAGTTCTTTCATACGGTCCCCGAATCGCACGGTGGTCGTCGTTTGAAACGCGCCGTCTTC
Source organism: Tylopilus subfusipes (assembly GCA_038091275.1). Taxonomy (NCBI): domain Eukaryota; kingdom Fungi; phylum Basidiomycota; class Agaricomycetes; order Boletales; family Boletaceae; genus Tylopilus; species Tylopilus subfusipes. The sequence continues at coordinate 18,753 of JBBPOB010000026.1, forward strand.
CGCCTCTGGCCGCGCGATCCAGACGGCAAGCCCCTCATGCCGACCGATAAGCCCTCCGGCACGCTCTCGCCGGACGGGTACCCGTGGGGCGCCACGCTGTACGACATCTACCACGTGAACAGGATTCCGCAGGTGACCGGCATGATGTCGGTCATGACTGGGAGTGCGATATGCCAGGGGATGGTCGCGATGGGAGAGTTGGACGTCGCCGCGCCCGAGATCGAGTGGGCCAAGTCGGAGGGTCAGCCGAGGATCGAGGGTGCCGCGGACACGGAGGAGTGTATCAAGTCTTTCGACACGCTCGTGCAACGTTTGTTTCCCTTTCGAGACATGTGCGGGGTGAAAAACGGGGAAAATGAGGGGAAAGAGAAAGAGAAAGAAGACGAGGACGTCGACAAGCAACCCGTTCAGGTTCCACCTCCACCGACGATCCCGGTCACATCGCCTTTCCATCCGAGCCATTACCCCAAACCGTGGCCCTTCACTCCCTTTGAACACGAACACTCGATTCTTCTTCAGGAACAAATCCCGTTGCATCTGTTACCGCAAACTCTTTGCGTGCACGACCCGTTCTGTTTACTCGCTGCGCGTGAGACAAGATTCCCTGACACGTCGTGGACGTCCCGACCCGACGTCGTACGAACATACGAACTTCATCTTTCCGGGCCCGTACGCCAGCAGTGCGAACGTGCAAGGAAAAAAGCAGAGGAGTTGGAAACGTTGAAATCGCGCACGCTCATCATCATGAGGTACAAGCGGACGAAGGAACAGATCAAGAACCATGAGCCCATAATCGAGGTCCCGCTCCCGCCTTATCCCTGTCGCCCGACAAAGGTCGAGGAGAGCCATTTGTACCTCTCCCCCGTCGCTAAAGTCGGAAAAGGACACCACTCATTCGTGTACAAGGGCGAGTGGGAGTTGCCGCGTGATGTATTTGTGAAACAAAGAATCTGTCCGCTCTGCTTCAAGGAGTGTGCGGACAAGGAATTACAGCGACTTAAAGATACGGGGAGATGGGACAAGATGCTGAAAGCGGCTTCGTGGGGTCCCAATGGGTTTACGGGACGTGAACCGACGCGAGCGGAGTTGGACGCAATCAACGACCCGACTAATCTCGCAAGAGACGGGGAGATCATCGAACGCGAGATCACCTGTGTCGTTCCCCCCAATGCAGATCCATCTCAAATCGTCGAAATGATCGACAAAACCGACACTTGGGACGAGTTCATGCAAAAGAAGGAACTCAATGCCGCACAGCTGTGGCTTATAAAGGATGACGAGGACGAGTTCACGAAAGGTTCCTATGTTGCCGTCATGCGCATCGACCCACCGTTCTCGTACGAAAGCCAGAAATCATGTACCCACGACATGCGTCGAGGTCCTGTCCCACGCACTGCCAACTTCACCGTCGTCGCGAAGCTCTCCTTCGAGGACGATCCCCATCTCGCCAGGGAGGCACGCAACTATCAAAAATTTCCCGAACGCTTTTTCCAGTTCTACAACGGATACACCATCATCAGCCAACTGAAGACCATCGTACCCGTAAACGCCGTCGTACCGCAGTTTTACGGCTACTACACCCCGCAGGAGAAGGACGAAGCGAAGTACCCAGACGAGCCTGATTACCTCAGTCCCGTCCTGCTGCTCGAACACTGTGGTAAGCCCATCGACCCGGCCGAGCTCTCGGTCGAAGAACAGGAAGAGTGCGCGAGTCTGTTCTTGCGGTTCCAACGCGCCGGATGGCTCCACGAGTCCGTCGCGCCGCGCAATTTCCTCGTCCAACTCGGGAAACCGACCGAGTTCCCGCTGATGAGGCAAAGCAAGCCCGAGCCGAGTTTCCGGTTGATCGATTTCGGGCGGTCGAGGAGGTATGAGAGAGCGGACGAGAAGCGGAGCGAGGAGATGGAGACGTTGAGGATGTTTGGCAAGTTGATGGGACAGATGGGCGTCACGCTCTGGTGAACTTTTGGATAGTAGGGTGAGGCGATGTTTCGTGCGCCGAGGTTTTTTGATTGGACGAAGGTGCGCTGTAAACGAGTGATTCATTCGATTTTGTGCAAGTGTAGAATATGTGTATTACCATCAAGGGATATGATGCTTGCGTGTTTCCAGACGTACTAGTATGTCCCAGATGTCACGTGGGGATGGATAAGAACAACGCGCCGCATACAGTCCGGCACGGGAAGGGCTAGAGAAGCACCTGGCGTTGACGAGGGTTCCTGTGTCTCTGCTCGAATTCCAGCCGGAAATGATATTTGAATCGGCGATGAATATATTGAGATTGTGTGCGAACTGGTCGTCCTGACGGGACGATACGATACCGTGACATCATGATCACTAACCACGACGCGCGCACCAGTGAAAGCGGCATCACCTACAGCGAAAACTCGGTCCTCATCAAGCATACGCCGAGCAGAGCAGAACGGATCTCAAAAGTCCCTCTGGTCCGAACTCTGAAACCGAAAGACATACTTTCTGAACCTGAAGTCTAGTCACCATTTCAAAGGTCGCATCGCAGGGGAAAAGGATCAGGTCATCATCGCCGTGACTCCCCCTCACGCACGCATTTCACATGCGTTTTAGAAGGCCTTGGTCAGCGGCAACAAGCTCACGAATCACGGAGAGAGAAGTGACACTCGCGTACCAAGATCTCGATCTCTCATTCATCGGCGGTTTACTTTACCTGGTACCGGCGGACGTTCGACTTCCATAAATCGCATCCTCTATGTGGTCTTTTAATATAGACCTAAAGTGCCAGGGTATTTTCCCGGCGGTGCGCGCATTGTGATCTTGGAGTCCAGGCCGTGTCAACATCCTGTCAACAGATGCGCTCTGATCGCATGTTTACCGCTCGCGGGCGGCTCGGATCTCCAAATTCCACAGAATGTTCTGATGGACATTCCTTCGCTACCTCGTGAAGTGAGGTGAAGAAGGGCGTTGTGAGAAGATCACAGTTGGCCCGGAGTAAGCCGCTTTTAGATTCAAACAGACATGAAAACTTGACCTCGCAGAGTCAAGCTCGTAAAAATCTGTGTCCACTGCATGATCAGATAGTGGATGTCGTTCGAGCTGGAAAAAAGACTTACTGGACATTGATACGCGCATATCCCCTTCTAGTAGCTGCCGCAGTTTCATCACCGCTAGAAAACTCTTGCGCACCCTGTCACAGCCTGCAGTGAAACACGCTTCCTGGACTCAGCTGACCGTAATCCAGGGTTCGAGTCATTTCAATCTTGCCTTTTCGTCCACAGGGATTAACCAGAAGACTACACGGGGGATTAACCAGCAGACTGTAGTGTGTGGGTACGGCGTGTACTAGGAAAGTCTCACTGAGCCGCATTGATGACGACTTAAAAAGGTCATGGACGCACAAGAAGCCAATCATATTTGACCGTAGACAGCCTGAGTCATTTTTCTGGCGCTGATGCTGCGGTGACGACCACTTCTAGAAACCTGAAGTCTCAAAAGCTGGTTTGCGCACATTATGGTGACATGGAAGCTATCACTGTGTGAATTCAAATTTTAAAATCTGTTCATTTGGCAGTGGCACCACGACAACAGCGCTCACCCCTAGATTTGGCAAAAAAGATGTAGGACATTCAAAACGGGCGCATTACTGGATACGATGTTCCCGTTCTATATACGCATCTTGAGAGTGTCGTGGTTGAACAGACACGGGCGATGATCTGTTTACCGGTTTTGCCTGGTTGGATGGTGGTTACGTAAGGACACTATGGGCTAGAAGGTATTTGCGCATGTTTGTACCTGAGCTGTAGTTGCAGCGTAGTCGGCCAATAGTTTACTGTTTACTTTTTAACCTCAAGTTTGGGCTTTCACTCAAACAACCCGATCGTAAAGCTTCTTTGGGGTCTGAGAGTGAGCGCTGCGCCGCATTATACCAACGGATTCAGGTGCCAATAACCACACACACGGCAACACGCGTTGTAGTCTCTTTCGAGCTGCAGTGCGGTAGCCTACACCGTCGACAGCGGCGATCGCACGCACGATGAATGGATGCAATTTCTTATCAACCGGTTTATATTCTACGTTCTCGAGATGCGTGAAAAGGTGTGCACCCAGTTCGACGCTCATTACGAGTTTTCTACAACTTTTCTGGTTCATATAGGAGTGAGCGCTATTTTCATGACCGATAAGTCCATCATCTCCGTCGAAACGTATGTACGAATATTGAGAGAGCAGTCCTCCATTCGGATAGCTGATGAAATGTGTCCACCTAACCCCCTTGGGAAATTCGGCTCAGATTGGACGAGCGCTAGATACATGTCAAGAAGAACACTCCGATATTTATTCACGTAAGATTTCTGGTTTGTCGACAGATTACTTTACCTGGTACCGGCGGCAGCATCAGCGCTGGAAAATCCCCTCCCCTGGGCTGTCTGCAATCAATACTCCGTGCCTATCTCAGTAGACGTAGACGCTAGGGGAAGCTGAAACGCCAGAGGGTGAGCGTTACTGTCATGCTGTATTGTCTGCGGTACTATTGGATCCACGTACCAACGTCCCTTCCGCTCTAACTATCTCCCAGCCACTGCTGGCGCCGACACTGCAATGTCAAATGATGGGTTACATTATACACGAGGCTAATCACGGGTCATGGGAAATTTGCAAAGAAGCTCCTTTGGCGCCATCTCGACGCCGTGTTATATGACAGGGGCCTGGGCATCATTACTGCTTCCGTGACCTTCCAAGTCGTCGAGAATGCGGCTCGTTCAGACTTCTTTGACACATTCCTGGACCAATCACATGATATTGAAATTCTGTGCGGATTTAAAAGGCTATACTGACATGACACCCTGAATTTCAGCAAGCTCACTTCGGGGAACGTTTTGCGCCGCAAGCTGTGGTATTGACCTCAGGAAAGTTTGTTCGAATTTTGCTAACGCTGATGATGCGCAGACTGCTTCTAGAAGGGGAACACCACGTCTCGATGTTCGGTAAGTTGCAGATGTAGATACGTTTTCCTGCTTCGAGGACGGGTGGAAAATCTGATTATGCAGCAAATACAGACTTGATACGAGCTTTTCTCTCTGGGTCCCGGGATCGATTCGTACAGACCCGTTTGACACCACAGCACGGCTTCCTCCAAGTTTAGTCAGAGCCAATTGAGACCCTCTCGCTATGCCGTTCTTCGCTTGATGTCTTGAGAACGTTTGGCCAGATTCGGAGATTCGGACGTCCATACCCCACGAGGGGTAAACATGCGCACACTGGTGTCAGGATGTTGCCTTATATCGCAATGCGCGTGCCGCCGGCGAAGCACCCTACATTTCAGCTTTGTATGAAAACACTGTGTAGACAGTGCAAGATAGGAAACTTGGACACTCCGCCGGTACCAGGTAAAGTAATCTGTCGACAAACCAGAAATCTTACGTGAGTAAATATCGGAGTGTTCTTCTTGACATGTATCTAGCGCTCGTCCAATCTGAGCCGAATTTCCCAAGGGGGTTAGGTGGACACCTTCTTCGCAAGTGTTCCGTGGGTACCCTGGTCGTCGTCAAGTTGCAAGCAGGTGAGCCTATATGGAAATCAGCTCCATACCTCATGCTATAAATTCAGAGCCCTCGGTTACACTGGTCAGCAGCGAACTAACACTCCTAACACCTGCCTCACAGTCGACACACATCTACCATGTCCTCCACTAGTAGCGATGATAATTTTCTCAACGAGAGTCTTCTCAGTTCCCTCTACTTCACCAGGTCTACTGGTGCGCGTTCCGACAAACACGACGTGACATTCTGCGATGCCATCACTGGTAAGTGTCCCATCCTCCCTCACCTACCCCCTCGTTTGACACACTGCAACGTTTTTCTGTCAGTCGGAGGATACCCCTCTGAAGAAAAAATTATCAAGATCGTCAGAATCGAAGTCTTCATGTCGGACCGCAGCGACAAAGCCGTTATCGTGGGGTTGAAAGTCACCTACAAAATGCGTGGATCACCTCCCACAGTCACAGTCCTCCACGGCATTGAGACGCAGTATCCCGGGGGTGTCCTCGTCGTTGCAGGTAGGATCACCAAAACGAATGTTATTTACCTGACTTTCCCTTAGAGAATGAACTCCTCGTCGGAGCGAGTGGAAGACTCAAGAATTTGGCCGATCCAGCCAGGAACAGGCGCCTTGCGTTCATCGAGTTTGCCCTGTACAACAAGGATACTGGTCACACGGAAATCAGAGGTCGGGAAACAACCACACCAAGTCGTTTATTTTGCACTGAAAATCGATCGATACGTTTCTATTTCTTTCCTTAGGCCCATACGGGAGCAACGAACACCTTGGTGTTGCTTGGGGGAGTTATGGGCCGCTTCTTGCTCTTGAAGGTACTACTTCGGAGAAAGACAAAGGTATGTGCAAGCCACGGCCGTTATTAACTACTTCACTAAAGACTTTACATGGGTTTCCCCACGGGCCTCCCTGCAGGTGCCAAAGAAGCCACTGGCGAAGGCCTCGCCACGCTTGGCTTTACCAAGCTTGTTCAGGGCGTGCCGAAGTTCGGCATCCTTGGCTGAAGCGTTCCGGAATGTAGTGCTTCAAGATATTCTTGTGATATGGAATCCTTTACCTCGAGTTCTCTGAGATTCGGCTGTTGTGTATAGTATTTGTTGTACGAAGGAATCGGTCGAATGAATCTGAATCTGTTTGCGAGCAGTCCGTATATAATGACGCGCGTCTCTTTCTAGTAAGTCCTAGCCTCGTAAGAAAACTTCTGCGATCAGACCTAATCCGAGTTAGTAACGTTAATGCCTTTTCATTAACATGAAGACCGTGCAGAGTCAGCGGCTGTTCTTGCCGATCCGCATTGACAACTCGAACTTCTGAGATGGTCGGGCTACTAGTAGCGTTCGTCGAGAATGAGCGCTTGAGCGTTGATCACAATCTCCGCAATGCATGCTCGCTTGCAAACAATTCGGCAGCGGACTGGGCCGTAGTGACCCTGGGAGTTTATGTGTCACTGAAGATTCAAAGCATGCGTCCACCGAGAGATGTGGACAAAGGTTATGGAAGGCCGAGCAACCACTCTCGTCATCGTGAACTCACCAGTCAAGGTCCCGATGATCTTCCAGCCCTTGTGTAGTGAAGCTGAGCGCAAGTCGGCGGGAAACTCGAGCACGCAAGTGCCAAGCGGCGGTACCAGGTAAAGCCAACCATCTACGTCCCAGACCTTGATGAACAGTGCCAGTGATCACCTGAGATCATACCAAAAGTCGCTTCTAACCCTTGCAAAGTTTTCTTCCCGTGATGCATATACATACCTCGTCGTCACTGGATCCAATCGATCAGCGGAACGTGTTAGTCCAGTGACTGGCCTGTCTACGGGGCAAGCTGTCGATAGGCTGGCTGGGATTCACCGGACTAGGAACAAGTTTCCCAAAGGGTTTTAGGTGGACTTCTTCCTGGATGGGACGGCCACCGGCGATTCGACTTGACACCAACCTTACACACTTGTACCATTTGTACCATGGACGAGAGTCGCCTCGGTGCTCTCTACTTCACGAGGTGCACTAGCCCGTGTAGCGGCGGCGACACGACGTTCTGCGACGCCATCACAGGTGAGCGACTAACCCCCCCTCTCCGGTCGTGATGTCGTCGTCGCTTGACCCATTGCAACTTTTTCACGCTAGTTGGAGGATACCCCTCCGAACAAAGGATCATAAAGATCAACGGCATCACTATTTGCATGTCAACCAGCATGGAGCTGAACGTTATCGTGGGATTGATAGTCACGTACAAAGTACGTGAAGGACACACCACGAATACTGTGACAGTTCCGCACGGGGACGTGGAGGACCCAGAGCGCGTAGGAACCCTCGAAATTACAGGTTGGACCGCCACGAATGAATGTTCTTGATCTGACTTTTTTCCTTACTAGTAGAGAATGAACTTCTTGTCGGAGTTACCGGACAGGTTAGTAGCGCAGTTGAACCTGGCAAGAAGGGGCGCCTGTCTTTCATTGAATTTGTCGTGTATGACAGAGACGCCGCTCGCACGACTGTTAGAGGTTAGGGAACGGCATCATCAAGCGATCTTTGTGAGCTGACTGTGGCACACGCTCTTTTGTCAGGCCCGTTCGGTAACACCGAAGACCCTGGTACATCTTGGGGGTGTTATGGACCGATCCTTGCGCTCGAAGGTACAGCTGGAAAGACGGGTACGTACTAACCACACCTACTATTGTGTATCACTCTAAGACTCCATGCAGGCCTCACTTCGCTCGGCTTTACCAGGCTTGTTCATGGCGTGCAAAATTTTGGAATCCTCGGACATTGAAACCTCCTTGCATTCTAGCGGAACGGACTTGTTCGCTTCGAATTTCCTTCGCTGTTGTGTATAGTGATTGTTGTACAAAAGGAATCATTCTATATTGCATTAGAGCCTAACCTGCATCATCACCTTCAAGTTCCACGTTCAAACGTCTCGCAAAACTTGACCGTCTCCACATTCTCCAGCAACCACTCCATGTCTTCATCGTCAATCTCACACCGCATTTCCACGTACAACTCACTAAGAGGCACTCCTGCGTTCCTCCTCCGCTGAACTATCCCGCGGAGAACCGTCCCGGTCGTCCTAGTGACGTACAGTTTCTCAAGTCGAGGCAGTAGAACGTTACCTTGCTCGATCAATGTACAGGCTGCCCCAAGAACGACCAGGAACAACGTAGGAGAGGGCGAGGACGAAATGTCGAGTGATGTAAGGTTCTCCAGTTCGCTGAAAAGGGTCGGGAGGCAGTCGACATGGCAAGGAAGTCCACCTATTTTAAGACTTTCAAGCCTACTCAGCAAGCTACGCGGTCGATCTTTGGTCGGAGATAAAGAAGTCGCTGGTGCGGCGAGTTCGTGGACTAAGCTGGTATAATCGTCCCCCTGAAAGTCTAGAACTAGATTTTTGAGTGCAGGGAGATCGAACCTGTGGAACAGCCCGATAACATATGCGAGTGAATCAAACCCTGATTGGAAATCTGTTACACGAGGAAGCCGGATCGGGTCAGTGAGCCACTCCCGGGGATTTCCAGAGGGACCTGAGTGGCACAGACTGAGTTTCTTGAGGGCAGAAGCACCACGCAAAATGGACGAAAATTGAGTCCAAGATGGACGCTCTCTATCTGGGTGAAATGCGAGCTGAAGATCTATGAGATTGGAAGCGGAAGTGATCCATGGTTGATTCCAATCGACATGGACTCCCCAAAGGACTATTCTGGTAAGCAAAGGGGCCGAACCACCGAAAAGGGTGAGATTCCTCAACGTGTTGTTATACCCAAATATTAAATGTCCTTCCGCCTCGTAGTGAAATAGTTCCAGTGTCGTGAGCTGAGGAGCTGGGGTATCAGAGACTGCGCTGAGAAAGACATGCATGAGACTGTAGCTGAAGACCGTGACATGCATGGTGCGCCAGCGTTCGACGTGGGGAGTGAGTATAGAAAGTAGTGATCCAAGGTCATCGTCGGAAGGTGGTTCGGTGTAATGGCGGTATTTGGGAAGTTGACAGCAAATGTAGACCTCTATGGGGAGGTTCTTGCTTCTCTTCAACAACGTCAACTTTGGCTTGGATGGTTGGCATTCTGCCGGAATAATGACCATAGTCGTCCAGAGAGATGGCGTCGAGATGGCGACATTGCGCCAGAGGCGGCAAACATGGGATATAACGATCAGGAATGGGAACCATGGGGGAGGGGGGTCATAGGATGCAGTAAATTCGGACGAGTCGTCAGAATCAGCCTCGCCATCGGTCACCACCTCCTCATCTTCATCTTCATCCTCCTTTCTTTCATCTTCCAGTGCATCTACAAGTTCTTTCCTCTGCCACGCTTGGAGATGTTGCCAAAGAACATCGCGATCACCATTTGTCACGTCGACTTGGTACTCAGTACGACAATCCTCGGAACCGATCTCGAAGATGCGTGAAAGGAGCTCTGGAGGAAGGTTGTTGATAAAGCAGATGTCTCCTTTTGGAGGAATGAGAGGGTTGCTGGGGAGGGCTGCACGAAATTTTTCCTCAGCTTTCTGGGTCTGCGCGACTCCCATCGAGGAGTGCATAGTGCTCATTTGAAACTCCGACGCACGCAGTATACGCGTCCTGCTCTTCAGCGTCCCCACCGTCGACCAACTCACATACACCATGTCCGTCGCCCTCACAGACAACCAAACCCTCCTTGCATTCAAGGCCGGACGGTGCTTTCGACGCGCAGGGACCAACTTCGTCAACGCCGACCCCACCAAAGGCGCGATCGTGCTCTCCAACAGCGACGACGGTCTCCTACACTTTTTGTGGAAAGAACGCGCGACGGGCATGCTCGGCGAGGATCTAATCCTCTTCCCCGGCGATGCGACGTTTGAAAAGGTGACGCAGGCCCCGGGTGGGCGAACGTATGTCCTCCGGTTCGAGAGCACGGACCAGAGACATTTTGTGAGTCGCTCTGACCCGCCCAGTTCGACGCGTGCTTGACGAGGGGGGACCTAGTTTTGGTTGCAGGTGATGCCGCTTTCAGCGATGCGCGACGTGTGGCTGATCTCACGTGCCATCGTCGATGTAGGATGCGTCGTCTCGTCGGGACGACGAGTTCGTGCACAATCTCAACCGATTGCTCGCCGATCCGAGTATCATTCCTGTCTGGGACTCGAGGACGGCAGATGCGCAGGCTTCCACGTCGACGCCGGGCGCATCGACCTCGCAGACACCTGCCGCGCCGTACGTGGCACGTCGTCCTCGTCCATCTCATGTGATCTCATTGGCGCCCTTGTATAGACCTGGTAACGCAAGTGTACCGCTCCCTCCGGGGACGACTCCCGAGCAGCTCGCGCGTCTCCGAGCGCTCGTCACGTCCATGGGCGCCAGCGCGGGGCCCAACCCAGGTGCGTAGCCTGCTCTCTTAGGTCCGCTCCGCTCCCTTGGACTCACCAGCCCCGGATACAAGATGACGAAGTCTCACTGACGGACATCCTGACGCCTTCGCATCTCCTCCCGCTCTTCACCTCCCATCCCGAGCTCCTGTCCTCGCTTTTCCCGCACCTCCCGCCGGAACTGGTGCCCTCTGGCGATGCGCCGTTGACGCCGCAGCAAACGGCCCAACTCACCGCAACGCTCCAGCGCACGATCAACTCGCCTCCGTTCCGCGCGGCAGTCCTGCAGTTCGATAGGGCGCTCCGGACTGGGGCGTTGGGTGGCTTCGTCAGGAGCCTTGGGTTACCGGAGAATGCAGGGACAGGCATTGATGCGTTTTTGAGGGCGATCGGGGAGCAGGCGAGGAGGGAAGGACAGGGGGGGAGCGGGCAGGAGGATAGGATGGAAGAAGACTAGACTTACTTCTTTTTGCGAGTCTCTGGTACTGGTGTTGTACCTGTATCACTGCATGTTTGATGGAATAATCCATTACATCGGGAAAAAGATGTATATTGTCAGTAGATGATGAATGTACATAGGACGAATAGGAGGACGCGACCAAACCACCGCAGCGAATATAGCACATGCTCGCATTCCACTGCTGAAAGCAAGGTGTCGAGTTCCGCGTGGCAGACGTTAGTGACTTCGCTCTGTCAACCATCGGAGTGCAATGTCCCTGAACATGTCGGTCAGTCACCAGCCACCACCCGTATCGCTCTGGAACAAACAGATTGTGCTGACTTCGCATCGAACACTGACGAACAAATGTTTAGTAACATGGGAAATCCGAGCGTCCAATGGATTCGCGTACCGAATAACACTGAGGAGCGAATCGGGTCAACCACGAGATTACACGGGAGAGTTGCAAGTACTCACTGAGACAGGACGATTCTGAATTTTGTCTAGTTGGCTGAGCGCATGTGAGCCGACGCAGAGCGCTCCTCTCTGAGACGAGCACACTTACAGGTCGCGTATGAGATCTTTGACGGTAGCATGGTTCGGAAGGTCGTTTTTGTTCCCAAGCTGGAATGGTGCGACAGTCAGTGCGGCTGTGATGGATGCGGCGAAGACGCGACCATATAGTGGATACGTACGACGAGCAATGGGACCCCAGCGAGACTGGGCTGCGAGAGTAATTGGTGGAGCTCGAAGCGAACTGTGCTGAACTTTTCTTGCTGTGGTGCTCGCAGCGTCAGCCCGAATCCTTCGGTTGCACCTGGATACGCACGTCTGCAGAATCTACGACGAATCTTTGCTGACGGTGAGCTTGCTTTTCCAAAGGGGGGTCGTGGTCCAGAAGAAGGACGAACGGGACGCGAAATGGAAGGAGAAAGAGAACGTACACTACTGCATCGACACCGTTACAGTATCTCTCCCACATGGAACGAAATCTCGGTTGACCGGCGACGTCCCAAATCTTGAGCGTCACCGCTCCCTTGCGGACTTTGCGATAGTTGAAGGCGACGGTCGGTACGACGTCTTCTGTCCACTGTGACACGGAATGAGTTTAGCTCGAACATGGCAGGTGACGGCGATGAACGCAACTTGTCCGGACCCGATGACGTTTACGAACGATGACTTTCCCGATGCCTGCATTGAAATGAACGCTCGGGTGCTTCTTGCATCAGGGAAGCGTACCTGTAACCCCACCACCGAAATCTCGGCTGATTTAGCGAAGAAGATGCTATGGCCGTTGAGGGAACTGCCACACTGGATGATGGTTTGTACACGCACCTGCTGAACCAGATGAGGATGGAGGAAAAGAACGACATCATTCGTGGTCGGCCTCGAATATTGGTGGCAGCTGGTGGTGAGGGTCTGCGCCGCGGAGTTTGAAAGTGTACTTTGTGGTACTTGGACTGTCGATTTCGCGTCTGGTTCGTGCTAAGTAACACCAACTTGTTTTGTGGCCGTCGTATTCGTTCTGACAGGAATCATACGTCTCGAGAAAGGACGACGGGATATCTCGACCAGCTTTCAATGGGTTTCCAGGCTTGACCAGTGTCACGTGACGTACGTCTTAGAAGGTCCTCTCAGGATCAATGCAAAGTGCTTCTCTTTCGGTGGTAGGATGACCTAGTGGCAACGTCACGCGTGGTAGGTCATCCTACTACCCGTTTTTTTCCACGGGTTCGATTCCCCTCTCGGCTATATTGCAAGAACGAATTCCTGATGAGTGTCTGACACCTCTCGATCGTGTCGGAAGTTTGCCTGCAATCTACAACACGTTCACATGCGATGGGTAGCTACAGGACTCGGACATCCGGAGCACTATTTACTTGGATGTGCATCGAAGCCACTGCTCTGACATTGTTCGTGTGTAACGCTCCCTGTTGCGTCGTGCTAGCAAGAGTCGAGGGTATGAAAGGTTGCTCTTCTCTGCCCACGGTAGCCCGAGAGAACATGCTGTTTACAACGCTAATTCGACAGGTTGAAGTGGTCGATCGAAATTCTGTGTACATTCTGTGGGCGCCTTTCTGGTCTGCGATGATCGGTTTGTTTCCGATTCCCCTTCCTTATGCTCTGAATGAAAATCGCCGTTACGACTCTGATTTTCCTGCCCATAACTTGGTCTATCACTGATCGACTCGATGGACACGACAGGGGTCAATTGACCAAATCCATCGACTCGGTTCGCCCACGTGCTCCTAGAAAATGCCAAAGCGAGAATGGCGCGACTCTGCCACCTGCAAAAATGTCGACGCAACCCAAAGATGCGTACCTGGTCATCGGCGGGAGCGGTTTCGTCGGTAGACACATCGTCGAACAGCTCCTCGCTCGCAGCGACGTCGTCTCTGTCTTCGACATCGTCCAGAGACACCACGACGTCCCTTTTTATTCGGGAGACATTACCAACGAGCAGAACGTCCTCGACGCCATTCGCAAGGTGGGTTTGTCATCCGTTCGACTTTGCTGGGTGTGGACGGCTGAGCGCTCGCGCAGTCCGGCACGACCTGCATTATACACACGGCTTCGCCCCAGCACGGTGCCAAGGACCCCTCGATTTACTACAAGGTCAACGTCGACGGCACCCAGGCAGTAATAAATGCTGCAGTCGCGGCCGGCGTCCGAAAGTTGGTATACACGAGCTCAGCAGGCGTGGTGTTCGACGGAAAAGACGTGATCAACCTCGACGAACGCGCATCCTATCCGGAGAAACCGTTCGATGCTTACAATGACTCCAAAGCCAAAGGCGAGGTGCTCATCCTCGAGGCCAACGGCAAAGGTGGCCTTTTGACCGTCGCGCTGCGGCCCGCTGGCATCTTTGGGTAAGTTTCGTCTTGCATACCATCGCGCGCTCAGATACGAGATACCATACGCTTTCAGTCCTGGAGACCGCCAGATGATGGTAGGCCTCTACCAGGCATACCAACGTGGTCAGACCCATTTCCAAGTTGGGGATAACAACAACCTCTTCGACTACACTTACGTCGGCAACATCGCTCAAGCACATCTACTCGCAGCCGACAAACTCGTCGACCCGGCCTCCTCTGACAACGCTTCCACCAACTCTGTCTCCACAGACGCTACCCTTGTCGACTCTTTTCACCGTTCGTCCCTTCACAGAGCTCTACCACCCGTCTCCGCCACGACCGGCTTCCGACGCGTGCCCACCTGCAAATCCCGTCCACTCGGTCCATGGGTCATCCTTCCTACTAACGCCGCCGAGATCGAAGTGAGCTTCAACGCGCCATACGACCCCACCAAACTTACGCACGCCATCGTCCGGAACCGGTTTGACCAATTCTCGGACAACGCCCTCGACGTCGCTCCGACGAACCCGCTCCAGGTCGCTGGTCAGGCCTTCTTCATCACCAACGGCGAACCCGTCTATTTCTGGGACTTTATGCGCGTGATATGGCTCGCGCTCGATCCGCCGACGGAAGAGGGGCGGAAGCGGGCGCAGAGGACGCCGTGGGTGATTCCGAGGGCGTTTGGGATGGTGCTCGGGTATCTGGCGGAGACGTGGGCGACGGCGATCGGGAAGGAGGCTGGGTTTACGCGGTATCGGGTCGGGTATAGTTGTGCGACGCGGTATCACAACATCGAAAAGGCGCGGCGGGTGCTTGGGTATGAACCCGAGGTGGGGCTCGAGGAGGGCGTACGGCGGATGGTCGAGGTACGTTTTTTTTTCCGCGTGCGTACGCCGTGTGTTGGGCGTCGTGCTGACGATGGGTCGCGTTTTTTTCTAGTGGTTCAAGAAGGAGAACGGTCTTGCGTAGATGGGGTGGGGTCGTTCTTTTTCATGCCATATGTGTCACTGGACATGCATCTACAATTGGAGATATACATATATACCTGCTTACGCTCGTTTCGCATCTTGTCGTATCATACTTGGTTCCATAGTACGTTACCCTCACCACGCAGAGCGAACGGGTGACGAGGACATCGGCAGTCGTTACATCACTAAACGTCCCTCTTCTACCCCTCGACGGACTCGATACTCTGGACGTAGTGTGAATGACGCGGGCCAGACGCGTGCAACACCCCGGCCCTCTGACACGTACAGAAATGTCGGTTCGATCACGCATCGCACACTAGGAGGCAATTCAATATATTCAAAAGCAAACCGAAGCGATCGATAGCGTGCGACGAACAAGCAAGTCTACAAGAAAAAGTAACGTGACGACGGAACACCTCCGAGTTTCCATCCCATGTTACCCCAACGCCTCCCCTCCTCCCTTGGGCCCTCGAATCCACGCTGCGAGGCTCAGCGCTCAGCCAGCCTTGCGCGTCCCCAGTACAATTAAAGTACACGAACCATACCATAGCTACTATGTACCCCCCCGTCCAAACGTCATCTCATGATATTCACATCGTCCCCGTTCAACGGCCCCGATCGGCGTCTTTTCGGCCTCAGACGCGAGCGTATACGGTAAGTGGACGTACGCGCTCGTCGCGTGTGGATGCGTGGGGTTTCGTCTCGCGGGGATCCTTTCAAACCATCATCGGGCGCGCGCGCGCAGGCAGCTAGCCGCGTCCTCTAATGAACATACACACACGCCGTCCGACAGCAACCAATCGACGGAGCGCGCGCTCAGTTAAAGCTGCGGCGACAAACTCTCCTTGTCTGCATCCTTGTCCGCCTGTCGAGTGGGGTGAGACACCGTGCACGTCCGAGGATATGGACGACGGGCGACTGACCTGTGACTGCGTCGAACCCGTGCTCGCCGACATCTCGGTGTAAATGTTCTACGTGCGACTCGCGTCAGTGCGAACGAGAACGACAGAACGAGGGACGTACCCCCTGTTCATCTTGGTACGTCTTCCTAGAGTCCATCCTCGTGCCATCGCTGTCCGAGTCGGTGTTTTGGGTAGCAAAGTGGACGGATTGAGTCGTCTATTTAGAACGTCGCTCAGCAAGTATGAATCACGTCCGCGAGGTGCATGGACGTACGCCTTTGGCATCCGTGTTGAATCTGATCGCCGTCTGCACTCGCCCGGTACTGGGGAGTTTGCGATCCGTGAGGGAATCTTCTTCGTTGACACCCTGCCCGTTTTGAACAACACGCAAGTTGAGACTGCGTGCGTCCATGTGAGCGTCTCGACGATCATGAAACTACCGAGAACTTACTGTCCAAGCAAGGTATTGACGTAGACTGGAACGATCGTCAGCACGAGGATGCGGGTGTACCCATGTACACGTACTCTTGCATGCAACCATCTGCAGTGGCACCCAATACAGCTTCGACGGAGCTGCTAAGAACTGAGAGGGTGTCAAAACCCAGTTCATCGAGAGCGAAACTGGTACCCACGACGCAAAGGTATGTAAGTTGGACGACGCTGGTCGGAAACGAACTCTCCGTGAGTCTTTCGTATCAAGATCGCAGGATCACGCACGCGAACCCCAAGCCCCGGCCGACAAGTAACGTGACGACGGCGGGTAGGAACCCTTTGTGTCTTTGAGACAAATCGAGTAAAATGAGCTGTCTGACCAAAAAGGGAATGACGGTAAGATATGAAGATGACTCACACCGCGAGCCCCGGGAAGCGCGCTCGGCGCACCGAGTAACACAATGTCACGAACACGGCCACATCCGTCATCACGCTGGAACATAGACTTATTGCAGCGGTGATCTAGGACCGGTGTATTAATGAAATGATGCATCGTTCCTGGCTCTTGGGAAAAGGTTACACGAACCTCCATCTTCAGAGTACCGAATGCCGAGAGTCGTCGTTGTGCAAACCTAACAAACATCCCACATGTCAGCAAACGTGCAGAAAATAAAGCGTCTGGCTTATCACCGACATTTGCCCAGAGACAGCTATATGAGTTGGATTAGCACACGCTGGACATTATTGGTAATATTTCAGAGACGTACTCAAACCAAAGACTTTTGGTGTCTCACGTCAAACAAATTTGAGAACGAATGAGCATGATAGGCTTACCCAGCGCGATGAATGACAGAAATGTCTTTTTGCATCTGGTCAGAAAATCGAATGGGCATGGATGGCAAGCACGTACCAGTACCAGCGTCAGCGGCCATGACCGTCCAGTGACTACAACAAGGCAAGTCAGTACTTGATCCGATGGTATGAAGGTATTGGTTTGGCAAGCCCACCTTGAAAGACACGGTGCACGAAGAAGCTACAGCGCAACAGGTCAACTTGTGTGCAGACCAGACCAACGAACAGATTCGCTTACAGTTGTGAAATAAACGTGAGAAGGACCTGAAACGTCGACAGACGGGATAGGGTCGGTTAAACACGTCCTACTTCTGAAAAACCTGGATCACACACCGAGCACATGTACTGAATCTGGAGGCGTTGGACAGCGTGAGACCACGACGGAAGAACGATACTACGTCATACTCACACAGAACGTGCTGTAGGCATACGTCAGCGACCTGTACCGGACGTTGTAAAGCGTATCAAACACTTACGTAGTTGCGTACAGGACGTCCATATTAACATCAAACGCGATGATCAGATAATAGTATAGTCTGAAACGTGTGACGAAGGGTCAATGCAGTGTGAGAGGCGCGTACACTTCCGAGACTGCGGGGGTAGAATGAGACGAGACCGTTTGGAGGACGTGTCGGGGGACGTACCTAGAGCGGATGCTGCAGTATCCAGCGTACTAGAGAGATTGAGGAACACGCAAAAAATAAAGTATCCGGGGTGCTGCTCACCACAGCGTCGCAACCTGAGGGGAACCATTTGAACGAGACCGAAAGCGGAAAAAAGACGACATACGAGGTATCTTGTCCATGGGCTGTCCCGGGGGAATCGTGAGTAGTAGATGTAAGTTTCTAGAGGGTTGGATCGCGTTCAGCTGCTCGGAAAAAAAAAAGTGCAGGAAGACGAAAACGTACGAAAGAAGGTGAGGCCGTACAGCACGGTCGCGGCCACGAAACCGATGAAGAGAACACCCAAGTTCTCGAGTTCTGCGGGGGAGGTGTGGGAGGATGAACCCGCAGCGCTCATTGTCGTGGACTGGAGAGAGCGAGCGACATAGGGCGCAAGCACTCGCGGTTTTATCGCAGAACCAATTCAATTTACAAACGGACTCGGTATGGTCGTATACCCATATCGGGAAGCGACTTCTCCCAGCGCTTCCATCCTCGCGAGCCTGCAACTTGTACTTGCCCGCGTGTAAACACAAACATAACCGACGAGTACTTGGTACATGCAGCACTCCATACGTGTCAATGATCGCCTTTGGCATAGTCGAGAAGCCGGACACCGGTCATGACCTGACTATGCTCGGTGACCCGTGAGTCTCATTCGATTCCATACTAGCCAAGATTGGCATTTCATCCGGCGGCTGGCCTCGAGTTATCTCCACCGACGCGGCTACCCGGTGATTACCGACCAGGAACTTAGGGGCGGCTAGGTTCCAGGGACCACCGCACCATCCATACTTGCGGCGACTGCGACATCATAACAGTGCAGACACGCAACGTCTTTTTCATGCCAGCGTGGACATTCCCGACCATGGTATCAATATGGATCCAGGTGAGGATGCCTTGACGCAGTTGGCCACGAGCGACGAGACGAGCAAAATTTCAAAACTCACCAAACAAAATTCAAATACATGATACGTTCGACTCGGACGCTCTACTGTGGCGCCGTCATCTCCGAAAATGTCAGCGAACGAGCGGCGATCCAATAGTCGTTCCCAAACTCAGCTCCAACGCTCAAACACAACAGCTGAAACTATAATATTACAAGCTCACTCAAGTGGCGACCGGTAGCACGATGCTTGCCGAACCACTCTTCTAAATGGCGATCGCGCCGCTGATGGGAGGCGCGTCCTGTACGCGCAAGTGCACGCGATCTGGTCCCCGATGCGACCGATGAAGGTGCGAAGGATGAAGCGGAGGAGCGAACATAGAGTCGTTTGGTTGGCAAAGTGTGACTGGAAGCAGTAGCCGTACCTGGCCACTCAATGAACATGCCAGTCTCATTTCTTGTCGAGACTGAGCGTGACTTACGCATGCTGGCAAGTAAGGTTATCAAGGCGATGGGTAAATCAGCCAAGCTGCTTTGATTCCTGCTCACAGTGCGCTGCCGGACGGATCATCCCGTTCAACCCCGGCTGCCATGATCGGCTTAGATAGCTCTTGATATGTGGCTTACCGGGAAACCCTATTTATCAAAGTTGAAGCACCGTTCTGGGCAACAAAGTTGTTGAGGCCCGAGGGGACAACCTGGTACTAGTAGTGTAGTTCAGTTCCAGACCAAGGTGAGTGAACCATTCGTCGAGTCAGGAGTCCCGGCTTCGGCCGATGCCAGGAACGCATTTCCCTTTGCAAATCGGCAATTCAGCGGGAAAAAATAAAGTTCAAAAAGTAAAGTCGTTAGCTCCTTGATCTAGCAAAGTGCTTCAAGTTCAAGTTTGCGCTGCCGATTTGACAGCCCTGACTGAGTGTCAGTGAATGACTGGGCAGCATTGCCAAATTTGTTGGCGGAACACTCTCATTAGTACTCACTAGTGTCGCCGAAACGCGGATGTGGCGGGTCTTAAGAGCATACACCTGAGGTCTCAGATCGAACTACAAGTCATTCGGTTCACGGTTCATGTTGTGGTGACTGAGAAACAGACTGGACCAAGGTACACGGAGGTGCAGCGCACAGGTTGGATGGACCAGACCTGAAATGAATTTATCCCCCACGATGAGATAATCAAGTCAACCTTGTTGCATCGCCTTTGGAGTCCGGCGCACATGTACTAGTACTGATATGATCGGTCTATCAGAACAGAGGCATTCTTACTGCGGCGACAACAGTCAAGGGTAGGTGTCAAGTGCACTCCGTGGAGGCAGTGGGTAGTCAACAGGAGACTTAAACTACCCGATAGATAGAACTTTCAGAGGGTTCCCTAGACGTTTGCTTTCGCTCGGCTGGCCCTAAAAGTGCCTTATCACTGGCAGTAGTTACTGCGCAGAAGTTCGCCGTTCACGTAAATGATATGATTTGGGTTAGCCTTGAAAAAGTTTCGACGTCTCCATGTCAGCATTTCATGTTTAAGAGTGTAGTAAGGGGCAACTATGGCAAGGCCAGTAAGTCAAACCGAGCAAAAGATTGGTTACCGGATCTCCTTGCGGAGAGTGAACACAGGAAGTGTGTGAATAGGGTTGTCACCGGCGACCTTGGCATCACTGCAACCCGTGACGCGGTCTTGGCGGCAATGCGAGTCACTATGCGTGAATCGATGCAACATGGCCTCGCCCTCAGCGTGGCGATATTTTACGATGCTAAGGTTGCAGCCTGGCGATGGGTCTTCAAAAACAAGTGGACGAGTGGGTGACTTGTCCGAGGCGGCGATTCAGTGGCGATTCAAACCGGTCTGCGGGATTTCCTAATGCGGGTGTCGCAGTGGTTTCACGGCAGGGGGACTCGGACATTCACCACAGACGACGACAAACCTACCATCCAGCATTGTACTGACGTCCCGCTTGGAGAAACTGCCGATCTTTCATTTCAACCTGCTTTATCACGATGGGCGGCGTCAAGGATACGAACGTAAGTGAGGTGAGGTTGTCCTTGGCAGACTCGGCGCATTACGCTCCATCGTCCTTTCTTCCTGTTGCCCGTGATTAGGTGGTTCTTCGTGGTTTTCTTCTCGCCTATTCTAGACATGCTTGACTGACGCAGCCACACACCGCAAATCTCTTAATCCTCAGGTAAGCATCACCCCTTGTTTCAGAACCATTCTCTTCTTGCCCCCGCTCGCCGCTCGCACCACTTCTCGGTTTCTCTCTTCATGGTCGAGCCTTCTGATACCGTACCACCCCTCACACGTCCCCGCCGAGCCAGTTGGCTGTGGCCCGGGCATCAGAAGATGCCAAGCAAAGATCTTACCCAAGCCCTGCGGGATCCTGTGCTGCCTTCTCCAAGGGAAGACTCCAAGCAGCCATCCTCAGGCTATGATTCGCACGCGAGACTGCCTCGTGCGGAGCACGCCTCTGGCACCTCTTCGAGGCCAAGCACACCAAGACGGCTCTCCACTGCTTCTCTCTCTCAGCTCCTTTCATTCCAATCGTCGTCACGCAATTCGATATCTCATGGTGTCCAGCAGGTTTATCATTCGCCTTCTGCTTCCAATGGTGGGTCTGCGCAGCTGGCTGTGCCAGCTCGCTCGGAGGGGACCGCTCGTACGAGCAATTCCTTTGGGAAAATGGCTCTGAATTCCATGATTGGCGGCCTCACCTCCCTCTCCCTCTCGCGCACGAGTGCCAATCACGACGAGAAGGACAAAGATAAGGAATCCCGCGGACGCAGTTCTTCAAGAAACAAACCGCGCTCTTCCTCGTTTGGCTTTCCTACTACGTCGAAGGACAAGGACAAGGACACGGCTTCTGTGGTTTCCAAAGAATCTTCACGTGCCCGCTCGCACTCGCCGTTTGCACTTCGCCGCTTCCGTTCTCGAGATCGCGATCGCGACCAGTCGCCGGCGCCACTCCCGCTCGAGGAATCGGATAGTGAATCCATCACATCTCGGCGTTCGGTTGGTCTCCGTCCCCGAAATGCGTTTACAGACGATGCAGATTCGGGTTCGGAGATTGCAGGTGAAGATACTGAGGACGAGGAGGACGACTGGAGTGAGGAGGATGGCATGCTCGACTTTGTCACGAACCGCAATACAGAGCAGAATGCCCAGATCGCCGTCATGGGTGGCGAGGCCGATGGCGACGGCGATGCAGACGCCGCGATGGATCCCGATCCCTTGGGTGAAGGGGTGAATGTGGTCGTGCCATCCGAGCCTTATTTCCCCTCTACCCTAAACCGGTCGAGCTTTGGTTCCGTCCGAGGGAGACGCGGTGTTCCGAAGAGAAGAAAGTCGAAGAATCAAGAATTTCTTCCACTTTCCACGTCGAGACCTGTGTTCCAACGTGATCGGTGTACCATCACGGTCACGCAAGGCCACCCCGAGTCCTCCGGAAGAAGAAAGAGAACGTACGTCGTTGCGAGTGATCTGAGTGATGAAAGCAGATATGCGATCGAGTGGGGAATTGGAACGGTGCTTCGTGATGGTGACGAGCTGTGCGCATCTCGGATTCATCCACATATCGTTGCTGATTACGTACACCAATCAGGCTTATTGTTACCGCAGTGGAGAACGAGAACAAAGGTGGGTCCTACCACGCTCTGGAGGGTGATACTTGTTGATCAGGGTCTGACGATTGCCGCTCAGTCGACCCACTCGTGCCGAATCCCGCAGACCGGGCTACGAAGCTGCGTAGCCAGCAGGAGGTGTGATGATGTCTCTCATGACTTTGGATCGTGCTTCTTACCCAAGTCACAGCGTCAAGGGCTCGCCTACATTCTCCTCCGTCAAGCGACATCCCTCCTCCAGCGGACCAGGTTACATGTCTCCGTCGCGTGTCAAGCTTGGCACGCCAAGAACGCGCGCCACATGCTTCTCGACATCGTCGATCACAATAAGCCTACCATGCTGATCGTCGGCTCGCGCGGCCTGGGCCAACTCAAGGGGTGCGTCTCGAATCCTTCTCGACTGATGCCGGGCTCGTCCACTGACGGTCGCGAAAATCTCCTAGAATACTCCTGGGGTCCACCTCACATTATCTCATCCAGGTATTACTCTACTTTTTTCTGTCCTAAATGTGCATCGTTGACGTTTTTCGTTTCTGCTTTTTCTCTTCTCTCGTCGAATGGTTTGCTTACGCGTCCCGTCGCGATGCACTCCCACTCACCGTGGCCACATTGCTACCCCCAGCGCTGTTCCGTCCCTGTCATGGTCGCGCGCCGCCGGCTCAAGCGGCCCCCGAAGCGCTCGGCCCACCTCGCCAAGCACCGCGTGCACGTGTCGCTCGCGGAGGCGGGCATCGATCGGGTGGCTGCCAAGGTGGATCACGACGTGGCGGTGTTGCGCGATGAGATGCAGAGGGAGCACGAGCGGAAGCGGAGGGGCGAGGGGAGTGCGCGGTCGATCGAGGAGGCTGCCGACGGCGAGGAGAGCGAGGGTGAGGGTGAAGGCGAGGGTGAGGGTGAGGGTGAGGGTGAGGGTGAAGGTGAAGGTGAGGGCGAGGGCGAGGGCGAGGGCGAGGGCGATGGGAAGGGGAAAGGCAAGGGAAAGGGAAAGCAGGGCGAAGGGGACGGAGACGGTGCGGAGGGCGAAGGGTTTTTGGGTACCAAGATCAGGGGATAGCGTTTCTTGAAGTTGGATCTGCACCGTGAACGTTAGAGAAAGGTGCACGCCCGGGATGGGCGACGACCGTGTCGCATCCTATCTGGGGGTAACGGTGCTGGCCAGGTCCTGTTTGAACTATCTTGCTTTTTTCTTTCCTGGGCCGACTTGGATGTTTGACTTTCTTGTACCGTCGTCGGTCGCAGCTCTTGTTCTTTGTTCCACCCAACATAATGCATTGTTCACACCATTCTCTTTCCCAGCGGCGTTTCGAGGGATGGTTAGGGGGAACTCCGGGTCCATCCTATGCCAGTCCTAATGCACCCGATCAAGTATGTTGTTCCCATCCCTTGGAGAACTTGTTGGCGGATGGGTGTGAGTTTCCATTCAGGATCTGAATCTTTTGCCAAACTTCGTCATTAGGTTTTGACGATTACGAACTACGACGGGCCCAACCTCGAAACACCATTCATTGGTCAGGAAGAAGTGCATTCACCTGGTTGGCGATACATAGAAGATAAAGCTGGCCCTCCATCAACATTTCATTTCTAAGCGTTCTGCCGTACAACAGTTCTCCTGACCCAATCAGAGTCCTCGTTGGGCACTCGCGTAGGCTCGCTAAGGCATTCGGAAACAGCAACATGAACACCACTCTCCCAGATAGGCTAGCTCAATGATTACAGTAGAACTATGCATTATGTACTTGAGTAGATCGAGGACCGTCCGTACCAAGCAATTCATCGTCACAGGCTTGCCTACTGAACCGAAAGAATCCCCAGGTTGCAAAAAAAAGAATCATTCCGTCGTGAGTAAAAGAACTGCATCGCATCAGGTATATCATTTCCACATGGTCCACCTCATGACATCGCTCGCCCAAATCAAATCTCCCTACTACTTGTCGCTTTCCACGTCGGGGCTGCATCGGCCAGAGAAAGAAACGACGTGGTATGCGTGAGCGTCCGGAACTTGAACTGCACCACTCGGAGGACCGACGCTCACCTCTCTTCGCTCTCCTGCGTGTGGTCCTGGACGCGGTAGTAGACCATCGGGAGGGAAAACACCATGCCGGCCGCGGTCAACGCCCACGTCGAGAGGAAGATGTTCATGAACCTGTCACCAGCACGTCCAGTCAACGTCAACACCGCGTTCGGCTCGAAAGGAATGCAGAAAACCTACGGTAATCCGACGGCGTCGGCACGCCACGCGCCCGCAGCACCACAGGACTGAATGGACTTGTCTGGGGGTTTACGCGACGTTTGAGTTCAGAGAGATGGCGTGGACGAGTGTTCACTCACAGAATCCGGTGAACACCGAAAGCTTGCCCAGGCTATTGGACATGGCGCCCATCAGCCAGTATGCATACGTTTGCCACATGGAGTCGAGCAGGCCGTAAAAGATCATGAGCCATACGTGCGCTGGGTAGTCTTTGCTGTAAATATCGATGTTGGTCGCTAGTGATATGGTGTGGCGGGTGTACGTTCTGGCATCCAGGGCGTAGTTAGATACAGTGACCTCCTGAGTCGACGTGAACGTCGCTATTTACTCACTTTTGGTAGAAGTAAGCCCAAATGTGCACGACGAATACCATGACAAAGACAAGGATCCATCCAACAAACGCACGCACTCTTCGCCGGTACAGTTTTTGGTCGAGGATGACATAACCGATGAAGAGAGAACCAAAGATTTGAGCCGTCCAGTACACGAAATTGTTCAGCCCCCGCGCACGAATGGTGAAGATGGCTCCATTGTAGTCGTTGAATTCTGTGTCATTTTAAAAACGGAACGAATTAGTTTCAGACAATCGCAAACTCTTGGCAGATAGAAGATAAAACACTGACGCCAGGTGTAGAAGTAGTTGGAGGCAAAGAACATCGGGAACAACAAGAGAATCCATGGATCCTCTTTCAGCGCGACGAAGAGGTTGGTGAATTCAGTTTTCCACGAAGGATGGGCAGTTCGGACCACTTTCGTCCCGTCGGTACGGATGATCTTGTCTGGGTCGGCCAGGAAAACAGCGAGGAGGATCCCTATAGCGGTGAGGATCAAGAAAGCAACCTACAAAATTGGCACGTCGACTCAATGCATTCCTCTCACAGATATCATGGTACTCACATAGGTTCCATTCCCGACTGATGTCAATGATATTACGTCAGTTAGAAACTTCACGTGAAGGGCTGAAGCCTACCTGATCCGGCCTGCAAGAAATAAGCCCTTGCAATTAAATTTACGGGTAAATCAACTTACTGTCGAGTGGAAATTCTGTCCGAACGCGACCGCAGAGCCAACCACGCCACCCAAGTTGAAGATTGCCCAGAAGATGCCAATATACATACCCTTCTGAGCCTCGGTCGGGTAGGCCATCATCAAGGAGCCTTGTGCGGTCCATAGCAAGGAAGCACAAATTCCAAGGATAGCGCCGGCAGTGACGACGAATGCACCTGCTCCAGGGTGAATATTCACGGCCCTGAGGGTCAACTAAGCGAAAGGGTGGAAGTTGACGTAAAGAAGAAACCATACAAGAAGGAAGCGATGTATAGAGAGTATCCCCATGTACCCAGCAGGAGGGTCAGTCGTGGCCCAAGCAAATTGTTGATCGTGCTTGCATGAACCGTTAATCGCCGTCCACTCGCCGCAGTGGGCATACAAGCAACTACTGACTTACCCGGAGAAGAATCCAAAGAAGGCAAAGGTCGCGTATAGTGCGGAGTTGGCGTTGGCTTGATCAGTTGCGTTGACTTGTCCACCTCCACCAAGTCCCGTGAGTGCGTTGAACATGCCAGGACACATGAAGCAGACGAATCCTAGTATCGCGACCTGGGCAGTTGGGTGATAGTAGATACCTCGCCATCCTGTCGGACGCTCGAATATCGCAGGCTGTTGTTCGCCAGAGTCGTAGGAGCTGCGGTCGCCACCCAGTTTTGCAGCTTCCGCCTGTGTGTCGGACATGGTGTGACTATCCAGCAAGCGCGGGACGGAGAAAAACAATAGGCTGGGTATTTATATGCGAAGCGAAGGCGGCTTACGCGTGTCCACGTGCTGGAATCAGGTGAATCATGTACGGAATCTAAAAAATCAAGGCACGGAGAATGAGCATGATCCGGTTAACCGCGACGGCGGTTCTACACCGACGGATTGGACCCATGATGGGTGTTACTGTCGGGCGTCCATTGAGAAACGGTGGGCTGCCAAGAACCGTCTGCCTTGACCGCAATCGGAGAGTTTGACGGGACTCACGGCGTGCGAGACGCACCCTGCTGAGGTGTAAAGGCGGCCCACCGTAAGCCATCGGCCGCATCATGAGCGCAAAGTTGAGTTCAAGTCAAGTTGGATGATGGTATCGCATCCGAGTCACTCTTCCTGGAAATGTAGGAATGTAGGACACGGTCATCGTCGCTGGCCGCAACTTGATTTTCAAAGCCCGCGCTGTCTAGTGTACTTTGGACTCTCACAACAGTGTGTAAGGGACAAACCCATGTTCTTGCTAACTCGATGGTGATGTCGAGCAAGTCCCTCATTCGAGGTATGTTTTGTATTCCAATGAGATCGATGCGGTAGCTTGGGTGCGAGTGTTAATTCATACTTGACCTTGATCAGTCCTATGTGGCTATTCTGGGTGGCGGCCTCCCCACATAGGGCTGCTCTGAGCAAGAAGCGTCGCGCTCATTCCTACCCAATCGTGTGACCACTGGCACACTGTCCCCGTGGTCCCATGCCAGCATTACCTGCCCATGTGCTTGGTGCCTGGTCAACCCCTCGAGATATAGACGCACAGGTAGAGCCTCCGAGTCATTATAGCTTGGGATGATAGGGATCTGGGTGGCAGTGGCCACTTGATAAGACCCTTCGCACGGTCGGAATCTTCGTCCCCTTCTTATACGCCCCGAGCCGTATAGTCCGAGCTCCTATCTTTGGGACAAATTCGGGCGACGGTCCTTCCAGCCCCCCAATGGAACCGGGATGATGTATTCTCAGTCCTGAAGGCCTGACTCCTGAACATGGGTTGTCCTCCCCGTTGCCTGTTGAAAAAAAGTATACTGTGTGGCTGACGAGGCCGGGTCAAGCGAGTCCTAATTCGAAGTGAAATTGATATCGGCCAACTCGCGCATCGACCGAACCCAACTCGACGACGAAAAAAAGGGAACGTGGATGACACCACGGGGCACTGTCTCACGATCGACGATCGACGACGTCTATGCATGTGATGCAGAGGCATCTGACAGTCCAAAGGACAAGGATCGTCGAAGCATCGAGCATCATTGCACACGTTACACGTCTAATCTGCTTCAGCTGAGGTTGATATTCATACTATTGCTCGCCTCTCGAAGCCACAACAAGCCACCCTCCGGGAACCTCCCATGCACACTCTTAGTATCAGCTTGCTGAGAGGGACAATTACATTTCTCTGCCATGCCACCGCACACATAACCCGAAGTCTCCATTCATACAGCAGGCAAAGCTCACCCCGGATAGTGAGACTTTTGAGCAGTGACAGTCTGACGTTGTCGTGTAGGTGTGAAGAGACGTTATCTGAATGCACAATGCGAGTGTCGCAAGCTGGTTCAGGTTTGTGTATAACGAATTGACGCCTCCAGTATCACCACATCCAAAGTCCCAGCGAATGTAGAGACGCCGAACGCCAGCAAGCAAGCAAGATGTGCGGCAGCTGCTCCAGGGCGAATGGCGAGCAAGTGCGAGTGACCGGCAGTGGTGCAGCAGGTTGTGCGAAGAGTGCTTTCGGTTGACGGCGCGACTGGTGCGAGTCCCAATGGAACAAAGCGTGGATTCTCAGCTTTTTGAGGGCAGGG
>JBBPOB010000027.1:0-47009 GCA_038091275.1 Tylopilus subfusipes
AGAGACCTCCGTACTCATCAGGTTGTTTCCCGGAGCTAGAGTATCTATCATCATCGTCCACCAAGACAGTGGACGGTGAGGACGGGCCAGAATTTTCCTGCCAGCATATGAACCTCGCCAGGATCACGAATAATCGGGGGAGAAAGTTCTTGAGTTCTTCACACGCTTTGACTGCGAATATTGGTAGAAGCTTGACGAGCATGGTGAGGCCGATCGTACACAAGGTCGAACAACTATCCAACAGTAGTGAATTTAAGAGACTGTTCATGAGTGGGTGCCTCGCCAAGTCTGCTGCATGCGACTGGAATTCAAGATCCGAGATGAAGCAGTCAAGCAGGATGAAGAGTTGGAGACGAGATGCAGGGGCCGTAAAGGCAGCTTCGACTTGTGTCATGAAGGCCTGAACAGTGTTCAGCGACTCGAATGCAAATCCCAAGAAGCACGTACCATAGGGCATTTCAAACCAAACTTTACGAGTACATCCTCGAGATTGCTCTTCCACAGACACCGCTTATCACGCTGCTCCTGATCAAGCTTTGCCCATTCCAAGATATCGTCTCCGGAGCCTTCATTGTAAGCGTCCAAAAGGTGATCCACCAACCGTCTGCGGAACTCATGCACTTTCTCTGGGTACCTTCGGTCCTCGTTCTCGGCAGCAAAGATGATGAGGTCTTTGGCATGTGTCACGGAGGCGGTTGGTAATCTTGGTTCCCTCAGAGCGGGACGTAGCACGAGATCAAACCAGGTCGAAATGATGGAAGTCGGTGGCAGAAGGGGACGGAGGTGGTGGAGGACACCGAGGAAGACCTCCGTGTGTCCGAGCGACGTATGGTCTACAACGTCATTGTAAACGATCTGGAGTTCTTCTTCCACTCGGAAAAGCAGGACTTTGGGTGTTTCTGAGGAAACGGATCCAACGACAAACTCGTCGACGGCGTTGAGCACTTGTTCGCGATTGAAGTTGTCCGCTGGATCTTCGAGCGCAAGTCGCAGTTGATTCGAAAGCGCAGCGACGGACATGAAGATGGGCGACAGTGCTCAAGCGCTGACTGACCAAATTGGCAATACATATACGACAACCCCTAGCTACTACAAGCACACGAGTAGAGTAACCTACACAATATCTTACACAGCACGGACAGATCCTTTCAGAATACGACAAGATTACAGGCTCACTCCGAGGCTCGAAGCTTGACCTGCTTGGTCTCGAAGGCAATTCCAGTCTCCGACTTCACCCACTGGTCCGCCATTGCGTCCTTTTCGTACATGCCCAGATATCCCGCGCGGTATTTCTTCTTGGATTCAGTGGAGATGCCTAACTTTTTGTCGCGCTCCTGGACGACCTGATCTCTCAACTGGCCATCCTCACAGACACTCATCATGAGTTGGGGCGGACCAAGAGGTAAGTCGGGATGTTTGTCAACGGCCCAAGTGTGTACGGTCTTGCCGTAGGTCCTCTGAGCCTGAGACATGTCGCGCTTCTCGATCGTATCATTCATGAAGTCTAATATCTGTGAGTCGTGACGTGCTTGTGTCATTCAAGGAAACATACTCGGTATGATATCGATCGTCTGAGGTGGCGTCAGCGTGGTGAAATGGAAGAACCAACGGGACCAACATCGAGATACAGCAAGCCACTCTCGATCTCGTACTTGTGAGAGTGCCAGTACTTTTTCTCTTCTTCAGGAAGTGATTTGAACACCTGTGTATTGTCAAGGGCGCTGTGTATAGGTAGAGATAAAACTTGCCTGTTCGCTAACGACATACTCGATGCCAATCAATCTAGCATCCTTGTCTCCCGAGTCGTAGATGAGGCACTGCAAGAGTGCATAAGCAGGCTCTGGCGACATTGAGAAGATTCGAAGCTACCTGAGAGAAGTCTTGTGTCCTGTGACTGCAGAAAACGTGGACCTCCACCTGGCGAGAGGGATCTTGGCTAAAGCCTTGTCAAAAGAGGGGGGGACACCACGGTATCGCACGACATACGCGTTGACCTGGAAGCCACAAAGATGCTGGTGGATGCTACCAATCGGGGCCAACGATGCAATGGCTTTCGCAGCAGCGTCGTACGCGGTTGAGCTTTCGTGTTTAGTCTCTGATTCCATGGTGGTGGTCGAAGGAGAGGGAGGATGTGGAACCACGGACAGGGTGAACCAATATATATACATGACGTCCCGTTGGCGTCATAGCGGGCCCCTATGTAGGATGCGCCACATTCAGACTCAATTGGACATTTGATTCCGGTGAGCCGAGCGGTGCCGCACACCCGAGCAAGTGACCAGCGCAAGTTACAAACCTGCTATTGTATTTGTGCGCAGCGCTGGACAGTAGAGAAGTCACGGTACGGCTGCGACGGTACAACGAGACCGCCCAAGAAAGATACGGACCAATAAGCGCCCTCTCGGCAACTCCCGATCGTGCCGCTCCAACTTGGTGCTCGCCGTCGTGAATAGCGAGCAACGACCCTCGTCTCCGCCAATTTCCACCAAAGAAAAAAAGGTAAATCGTCGTCTTCTCTCATCGCTGTTCGCATGCCGGCAGCCTCGCGTCGTTGCCGTGGCTTCCCCATGATGGATTCGTGATTGCGTCTCGGATGAACACGTCGCTGACGCCCATCCCAGATGTCCGCTACCATCGAGGAAATTCACTCCGACCACTCTGGCCACGAGCACGAGGAAGACCCAACCTCGCAGGCCGCCCTCGACAAAATTCAGTCGCGCTCAGAGCGGAAAGCCCGCAAGGCTCTCCTCGGCCTCGGGCTGAAAAAAGTCTCAGGCATCACGCGCGTTACCCTCCGCAGACCAAAGAACGTCCTCTTTGTCCTCTCCTCGCCCGATGTGTACAAGTCACCTAATAGCGACTGCTATATTGTCTTCGGCGAAGCAAAGGTGCTTACCCTGTGCCCTAAACATCAACATGGAACTAATGCATCCCAGATCGAGGATATGAACGCACAAGCTCAGTTGTCTACCGCACAGCAATTCGGTTCTGGTGGTGGTGCACTCGCTAGTCATCCTAACTTAGAGCCCTCGGGTGTCGCTGCGGAGGGTGATGACGAGGATGATATCCCTGAGCTCGAGGCACCAGAAGAAGATGGCCCAGTGGATGAGACAGGCGTTGACCCCAAAGACATTGAGCTTGTGATGGCTCAGGTCAACTGTTCGCGAGCAAAGGCAGTACGGGTTTTGAAGGAAAGCGGAGGCGATCTTATCAATGCTAGTGAGTCTTTTTTCGCGTATCGCTGTTGGCATACCTGACCGTCATTGTAGTCATGGCCGCAAGCGAGTGATCCTGTTTTCTATACTCTTTTGTATCACTATCACGCGCAATCCGCACTTGGTAACGTTGACCCCGTAATCTCAAGCCAGAAATTGGGGACCGACATCACGCTTTCCAACACCTAAGTTCTACATAGTAATTCGACCGCTCCCAGCCATCCTGTGCTATTTCAATCCCCCGTCGCCCTTCCTCTGGCGGCCCAACAACCAGCCCTATTTCCTGCGCGGCCTCGCAAGTGAGCCTAGTGAGCTCACCTTTCGCAAACATGTGGTAATACCGATGATATACGGGAGCCTCGACTATTGCTCCAGAATTTTTCTGTTGGTTCTTCGGGGTGCCTTGCTGGGACATCACCCAAGGCACGAAGGCATCTTTTCCCGAGGGTGAATCCTCGGTGCTGTCCTCTGCCGGTATGACCCGTTTCGATAATTCGTCTTGCTCTATGGCCCAGACGTAGATCAAGATACGTCCATGGGAAGGCAAAACGCATTGGAGAAGTCGCTGCAGAGCTTGCAATCAGTACATGCAAGACGTGTACTAGTCGACACACCTGCACAGCGAGTCTGCGCCTCTCGTACGAGGCTAAGTGATGTATCGTAGCTATAGAGATAGCGTAGTCCTGCCATTGTCACCTCGACGCGGAACTCGCAGGGCTTCAATGCACTGGCAATATCACTCACAAATGCTCCAGCTCTCCACCCATTGTCTAACACGTCTCCCCAGACCACTTCACGAACGACTGGCGCAGTAGGTTCGCTTCCGGCGTTCCTGGCGATCAGCAGAAGATTCCTGCTGCGATCAAGACCAACGGTCAAGACACTCCCTGGCCGATCAGCGGGCAGAGGGAGGTATTTCCCGTTGCCTGTTCCCGAGTCGAGGCCGATCCATCCTGAAGGCAAATCGGAGATGAACTTGGCGATGATGGGCCATGGCTGAGTGGACAGATGAACCGGAGATTATCCTCCTTGCAGACTACACCCCACCTTGTACCGGGTGGATGAGAAGTGAGTAGCTATCTGGTCGTAGACGGCATGGACATGCTGGTCTTCGTATGCCTGGAGGTCACCAGTGACGGAAGCTGGTGTGACGTTCTTCATTCCAAGCAGAACTATCAACGAAGAGAGTGATCAAGATCGCGAGGCTCAGTCACATGTCGGTGAACCCCATCATCTCATCCACCAATCTACGAAACTTGCTCCCATCAAATGCAGGAAACGGCACTAGAGCACTCGGATCAAAGGACCCGATCGTCGTCGCAAGATCACTAAACAAGAATGAGGATGGTGTGCAGTAGCCCAGTCGGAGGACTCACTCCACGGATGTAGCTCTCAGGTAGCCGATACGATCCAGCTGCAAGGCAAGTTCCTCTTGGTGGTTATCCATCAAGGTCGGGTTTGGGGCCACGATCACGGGTTTTCCAGTCCTCAGCGCGTCGAGAATAGTTCCTGATCCTTGATCAACGTCAGCTGTAAATATCAGGTCCTCGCCAGAGTGTCCTTACCTGCATGGCTGATAACAAGATCTGCGCGTTCGATCTCGTCTTGGATGGACGATTTAAACTTCCAAGTCTCGATATTCACCCCCGCCTTCGTGATCGTTAGCGAGTCCTGAGCGGACGCGAGGTCGAGATGAGAATTCCCTCGTTGTAGTACCATCCGCACGAATCCCTTTGCGTGTAGCGCGGTGAGCACTGGTTCGGAGATGGTAGCTTGTACGAGTGCATCAAACTTCGTGGAACCAACGGTGACGAAGACGAGCATCTCTGTCCGCTTGTTGCGAAAGCCATACTATTAGTCACTTGGGCCATGATGCAGGGTCATCCTATGTGACTCGATCCCGTGCACACATCAACTTGAACCTTGCCACCATAGCAGATCGTTATGGGATACACCCTCTGCGTGCTCGGTATACCTTGTCCTCGAGAGATCCACTGACATTTGACCACATCTTCCAGGATGCGGCACGATGGGCGTCGCCATCATATCCGGCGTCGTCACCAGTCTCCAATCCAGGGACAACACGCACGTCTTCCCCAAGTGGGAGTCCCATACGCCTGGCACATCTACCCCGACCGCAGATTCCCCCGATCCCTCGCTGCCTTCATTTTTCATCGTCACTGTCACGAGGCAGGAGAGTGCACAAAAGCTCCAGCATACGTTCGGCCTCCTCGGGGGACTCGGCTCGTCCGTCCAAGTCCTCGTCGGCGAAAACCTCGCGGCCGTTCAGAAATCTAACGTCGTCATCCTATGGTGCGCTGCGTATACCCCCCGTTGCAACTTCAGCTAAGGCACCCTGGGTAGTTGCAAACCCCATCAAGCACAGGCAATCCTTGGCCAGGATGGAATGAAGGAAGCTCTCGACGGAAAGCTGCTCATCAGTATCCTTGCGGGTGTTACCATATCCCAGTTAACTGCATGGGTTCCTCTATCCACAAAAGTCGTCAGAGCCATGCCCAATACACCCTGTCGGGTGTGTGCTCCTCTGCTCGCCCTCCTTTTCCTCTAACGAAAACCCAGATTCGAGAAGGCATGACAGTAGTCAGTCCCCTCCCTAACCTCCTGAATAACGAAGATACGGAAATCGACCGTTCCATCATCCTCAAAATATTCTCGTCCATCGGCCGCTGTCGGTTTCTCGAGGAAAAACATTTCGATGCTTGCACCGCTCTCTCTGGGTCGGGTCCCGCCTTTGCATGTATTTTCCTCGAAGCCATGGCAGACGGCGGCGTCATGATGGGTTTGCCACGAGCCGAAGCACTGGAATTGGCTGCTCAGTGTGAGTTGCCACTTGTCGTCGGATACCAGAAAAGAGAAGCATTTACACAGTCAATAGCTTTACAAGGCGCGGCACGCATGGCTCTTCAAGCTGGTGCGCACCCTGCTCAGATCAAAGATTCTGTGACAAGTAAGTTCGTGTTCAGACGGGTCAGCGGTGAGGCTGATATTTCTTGTAGCTCCAGGTGGGTGCACCATCGCCGGGCTTTTAGCAATGGAAGACGGTAAAGTTCGGTCTACGATTGCTCGAGCAATTCAGATTGCGACAGAGCGCGCCAGCGAACTCGGTCAACCAACGAAAAAATAGCTTCCACGCTAAATCTGTGCGATCTCAATTGCTGATGTAGTAAAAATAGTTATACTTGGATGACCACAAAACTACACCGTGTATCCCATCTTGCTTTCGAACCTGCGTGGCACATCGCAAAATCCGACATATGTCGTGGGCAATGACGACGATACAACATCACCGCATTTCTCTTGCTCCCGTAAAATGAGGGCGGTCGTGTGGGTTATACAACGCCGCCCAGAGTGTTGGAGAGCGACAGACAACGAACATGGTAGGAAAACAAACATGGTATATTTGGATGAGTCGCGGTAAGACCGTGATCTACATATAAGACTTGAGTTGCGAAGAATGCGAGGTAGACCCCTGGCGAACTTACCTACCGTACAACTTGAAAGGAGCCGAAAAGCAAGCTAGACGAAGGCATTCATAGAGACATGTCTCCTGCGTGTGAACCTCACTGCTTTGGGGCCTACTGGCTATCCGACAACGGCAAGCGAGTGGGGCAAAAATAATCACAGGAACAATCGAGATTGATTACTTGATATTGCTCAGGAGAATGAGCGCCACTCCGTGATTGGATGCGGTGAGACGCTAAAGTGAAAGAGCGTTCTCTTACGGTCACACGGTAAACGGAAGGTAACAGTATGGATTGCAGAGGGTAAAATACAATGCCAACCTGTGGAGTGTGTCAGCGTGCAACATGGCACGAATATGGTAGAAGTTTACACACGACGAGTCACCGATCTGTAAGAATGGCGCAGTTGCATGAGCAAGTAGTGGATACAGAATAGCTTGATGGTACGCACAGAAATCGTGAGTGTCGTCCGCCCGTTTGACCGTTTGCTGGTTGAAGAAAAAAAAGGTGCGAATTTAGCTGTCGTGTCTGAGGACCAAACAATGGACAAACAACGCACTTTCCACGCCTCTTCAAAGTCGACTGGGAGAATAACGTATCGGTTCTTGCGCACAGCTGGACGAAGATTCAGACCAAGACTTTTGTAGACGAGTAGCGCATCATACCTTGTAGACCAGCGGCTTGGACGATAGAAGCTATCTCTGCCGACGATAATCGATCAGGTCTT
The DNA here is from genome assembly GCA_038091275.1 of Tylopilus subfusipes. NCBI lineage: Eukaryota > Fungi > Basidiomycota > Agaricomycetes > Boletales > Boletaceae > Tylopilus > Tylopilus subfusipes. The sequence goes on from JBBPOB010000027.1 coordinate 7,425, forward strand.
GACACGTCTAAAATCCCATCCATCAGCTTATACTATGAGGATCCTCAAGCTCAGTGAGCACTGACAATCTTCGAGGTCGACATCGGGTCCAAGGTTCATCTTGCTGGTAACAGTTTGGAAAATCAGCCGTTTCTCTCGCCGTGATGGGAGTGGGAACTCGATTTTTCGGTCGAGACGACCAGGGCGGAGTAGGGCTGGATCAAGGGTATCCGCGCGATTTGTTGCCATGATGACCTTCAATGCACGAAGAATGAATACGACGAATCGAGCGTATTAAAAGTAAACGACATACCTTGACGTTACTGCCTTGGTCAAAACCGTCCATCTGGTTCAGTAATTCGAGCAGAATACGTTGAACCTCCCGGTCTGCACCAGTTTGCGCATCAAACCGTTTGGTGGCAATAGCGTCGATCTCGTCAATGAAGATGATAGCTGGTGCGTTTTCACGCGCAAGTCGGAAGACGTCTCGGACCATACGAGGACCTTCACCGAGGTACTTTTGCACGAATTCACTGCCAACTACGCGAATGAATGAAGCAGTAGTGTGATGGGCGACGGCTTTCACAAGCATGGTCTTCCCGGTACCTGCAATCGGAATGAGCACGGAACAACATTTGGCATGGGTGCAACATTCACCTGGTGGGCCATACAACAACACACCGCGAGGGGGGTCAATACCGATCTTCTTGTAGAGGTCGAAGTGGGTAAGAGGTAGTTCGACCGCTTCTCTAATTTCCTGCTTCTGTGAGTCCATTCCACCAACGTCAGCATACGTGACATCCGGCTTCTCCTCTTTCGTGAGCATAGCGATTGACGAATCCGCTTCCGGTGGTAAGATATCGACGAGGGCATTGGAATGACGGTGGAGAGCGACAGAAGACGAGGGTTTCAACAACTCCCTGTCCAATGTTGACAAGATCCTGACGACATAATTTGAGCCGGTTGTTGAGCCCACGATGCCAGTCTGCTGATCGATGGCCTCTAGGAATTGGCCGATAACGAGAGGTACAGACTTGATGCGCTTGACTTCCTCCTGCGCGCGAATCAGTTCACGCTTGAGGTTGGCCTGTTCGTCCTTGATGTAGCTTTCCTGGATGTCGAGGAGCTCGAGGTGGCGAGAAAGTTTCTTGTACTTGGTGTAGAGGTCCTCTTCCTGCAGCTCTTTGTACAGTGCAGACTTTTCGGTCACGACGGACTCGAAAGTCGGTTCCTAGACAAAGCTTTGTACTCTGAGCGAGCCAAAAGGACCTTGGTAGGACTCACTTCCTTTTGTATTTCCTTTCCGACGTCCTCCATGGTGGTGATCTGCTGAGAGCCATACGCGCGTACGACGCGTTCATCTAGGTGATGGGAAAAACCTGCCATTCTGGATTGTCATCCAGACTGACCCCTGCTTTGGCCACTGCTCGACGTCCGATACCGAGAACGGCCATGGCGCACGTCGTCGCATCCCTCGACCAGCCCTCGAACTATAAGGATTCACAGAGTAGACTGGAGAGATCCAAGCACCAGGAACTTCTATCCAAGTCGACCACCTTATACGTGCGTGCAACACACTCGAGTTTGCCCTTCGATGCACCGACACACAGCTTTCAGATCGGTAATTTGAGTTTTTACACGACAGAAGAACAGATATATGAACTTTTCAGTAAGTGTGCCAGTCCAGAAGACGGAGGCGGCATCAAGCGCATCATCATGGGGCTCGACCGCAATACCCGGTACGGATTTATCTCCACCGACTCTACTTTCATCTGCTCATGCCATTCCATTCATGAAGAACCCCTTGCGGATTCTGCTTCGTGGAGTATTACACACATGCCGAAGCCCTTGCTAGTATGAAGCATGTCGGCGGCACAAAAGTCGATGAACGTATCATTCGTTGCGACCTTGATCTGGGTTACAAGGAGGGACGTCAATTTGGTCGCGGAAAGAGTGGTGGTCAGGTTCGGGACGAGCACAGGCAAGATTACGACCCAGGTCGCGGAGGTTGGGGTGCGCAGGCGCAGCAGGAGAGAAGAAGAGAGGTCGAAGAACGCTACGCCGACATGCCAGATGGTCCAGGCGCCGCTGCTGGTGGCGGAGAATGGAAAGATATTGGAGGCAGGACAACGCTCAAGCGTGCTCGTTCTCCAGAAGACGAAGGGGACAACGCGAGATTGGTCCGTGCACGAATCGAAGATCCTGAAGCTGAGAGAATGTGAAAAGGTATACTATGCTCTAGTTTACGGGATGTACCATCCAGCATGGACTTATCAGAAGCCATATTGACTCTGCTTAATGTTAACGTTGACACTCAAGGCAGCCCGTGGTGCGAGCAGTCATCGAACTACGCATGCTCGCACCTGGAATTTAGTACCAAACGTGTCAGGTCGGAAGAGTGTCCGGTGAATGCGCCGAGCTATACTATACGAATCTGATATGGACGGGGTCCGGATTAGGTATCTCGAGTAAAGAGCGAACTCGTTTTCTTGTCTTTGGGGCGCTGATCATCATCCTAAAGATCAAGATGGGTGGAGCCACTTACAGATTAACTTTGTAGATCTCAGGTTTGTCACCCAATCTATCTATTTTGTTGTGTTCGAGAAAGTCCTGTACGCACTCCACCGAGGCTTTCGGGGGAAAGCCCCATGCACAGACCTGCCTGCCATTGCCCATGGCACCGGAGGAAGCGAGCGCAGGCAAGGACCCTCGCTCGAGAGCTGCCTTCCGTCCCTTGGCACCTCTCAGGTTCTCTATTGTCGGAGGCTCGAGGCATGGGACGGCTGTGATAGTATGCCCTCCTATGGACACATTTCCGAGCCTCGCAATATTCATCTGCAAAAAGTCGGGATGGGATAGTGTAACGTAGGCCCGGCGTGTTGGTAAGAAGCGGAAGAGCTGTAATTGGACTGAACTGGCGTAAGAACGTGCGTTTCAGGACCGCGACTCTCACCATCTTCGACACCAACGAGTCGTTCGCGTCTTAGAGCTCTCTCGATGTCGGCAGGGAGAGCTGTCCGGCATAGGTTCTCTAACCGGATGTGTTGCCTGGTCTCGGCTGTCATGTACATTCTGTGTTGCTCTACACGACAGACGAATGGACGTACTACTGAGCGTGTCTTTGGCTGGTCTAGCTGCTCGACAAACTGCACTCGCCGTGAGCATCATCCGAGTCATTGAATGGTTAGAGCAGAGTCATGTAGTCATGTGACCACTGCGTGACATTGCCTCCTACCACCACGATGTCCTCAAGGGCTGACCACCGAAGACGGGAACGGAGCTGGGAACGAGAAGACAGAGACAGGGACCGCGACAGGGACAGGGACAGAGATCGCTACTCGAGAAGTGCAAGGACAGGGGGACATCGTGATTCTGGACGAAGACGAGACAGTCGTTCACGTAGCCCTAGGAGAGGTGTGTCAGCTTTGGATCGATTGTCCCGAATCAAACTCATCTCATGGTTGGGTAGACAGGCGTGACTACGATAGGGATAGAGACCACAAGAGCTCACGCAGAGACGACAGACGTGATTACGATGATCGTGATGACCGCAGACCCGATAGAAAAGATGACAGAAAGACCGAAAGAAAACCCGAAAGAACGGACGAGAGACGCGATCGTTACACTCCAGAACGAACTACTCACAGGGATAAGGATGTCCACAAGGAACCTCCGCGGCACGGTGAACTTAAGCGCGCACAAGAGGCTCGTTCTGATGCTCAGTCTGCGGTTCGGACAGAGTCGCCAAAATGTGAGTCATTTCTTGCTCGTCCAGCGGTGGACACTCAACTTGGGGTGTCAGACGATGTTCCTGTGTCAAGTTCCTCCAAGCCTATTCTAGATCCTGATACCCCAGTAGAGGACGGCGAGGAAATGGACGTCACTACTGCTGAAGACGAATCCATGATGGCCATGATGGGCCTCGCTGGCTTTGGTTCGACTAAAGTATGAACATTTTTCTCTTTCCCCCTCATGTGGTTATAATTTGGACACAACAGGGCAAACACGTGGGGGGAAATCAAGAAGGTGTGGTCAACATCAAGAAAATGCGAACCTGGCGTCAGTACATGAATCGGTGAGGCTCGCATCCCAATTTCAGCTCACTGTATCTGACTCGCTTGCATGACAGACGTGGTGGATTCAACAGGTACTCCCATTTGCTGACATTCTACCGTTTGCAAGCTCATGCCATCTGTACAGGCCATTGGACAAAATCAAGTGATCTTCTATGGTCTAAGATCAGTCATGCCCTTTATCTGGACACAGCTTTTATCTGGGGTGTAGTATCACTCGGTCTTGCGACCCTGGTAAATAGTTGTTGTAGTGACGCAATGTGTTGTTTCCAGTTGGAACACTTGAGTGACTTGAAAGATATCTATCTGGAACGCTCGTATCAACAGCTAACGTACGTATGTTGATACATTGCCCGTATGGACGGGAGACACACTCGTAACTCGGACAAGACAGAACTACAGGAAGGATGAAAAGCAAGAACTGTGCTAACGAGGAAAGGATGCAAGACCATACTGTCCAGCAAAATTCTTCGATGCGGGACTTAGAACCCATGCAGCTTGATGGTATTCCTAGGGATGCCCTCTTCGACGAGGAAGTTTGCAATCTTGACTCTCTGGTCACCCTGAAGTTGAATGACTTGGCCCATCTCCTCATCGTCGACGAGATTGCCGTTGCAAGCAAACTCCTAAAGCAGTGCGGTGAGTCGACGTCTTAAAAAATAGAGACGATCAAGAAACCTTTTTGAAGGCCTTGAGGAGCTTCTTGGGGTCGTATTCTGGGGGATGTTGAGAAACTGCATCGCCACAAAACCAACAGGCGGCTCACCCTTGGGGAGACCTTGCAGTGTGGTCAAGGTCTTTCTTCCGTTCCTCTGCTGAATGCGGATGTGAAGGTAATTCTGTGTAGAACCCACGTCCTGGTTGCCCCCGAGAGGATCGCCCTCATCAGCAAAAGGATCTGGGGAGTCGCCGTCGTGAGAGAGCATGTCGAAGGTGATGGAAACGTTGATAAGCTCACCGAAAGAGTTCAGGTTCTGCACGTTCATGCGATGACCAAGACTAGACAGATCTGGAGACGATGTAGTGTTTGAAGGCACGACGAGATGAGAGTTGAAGGAGGGTGCTCTGACGGGGACTCGATAAATTTAATGTCATGATCGTGCTTACTAAGCCATCTATCGACCGTCGGTCCCGAGTAACAGCGCAGCAACTCAACAGCAAGTACAAGTACCAGTCGTCCTAGTAGTGGCGCATGGCAGTCACGGAGGCAAGGAAAAAGAAACCACCGACGTTCCACTATCTGCCAAAGAGTCGCGGTGAGCATGTCTACGTGCGCTCGACGACGACATTGACTTTGTCACAGCAAAGCGACTCAAGAAATCCTGGATCGAAGATCACAAGATACGAAGCAAATGGAAGGCGCAGAAGAGAAGAGAAGGTCTGTCAACCCAGGCCAGCGCACCAGTCGAGGACGCTTCCGACCATGTCCATGACGAAACCAACGCCGATTCTGAGTTTGACAAACCTCTGAATCATCCGGAAAAGTTGCTCACACCCCCGCCATCTCATGCTAAACAGTCACTGCGCGAGCTCAGGAAACTTGTATACGCCCCCAAGCCCCTTCCTACTGAAAAAGCTGATTCGTCGCACCCTGCGCACGGAAGCTCTCGTAACAACCGTGGTAGGCGAGCTACAGTGGGACACAAAATGGGCCAACCAAACATGAACCTACGCATGAACGTCTTACTTGAGAAGATCAAGCGCGACTTTTCATAACAATCACATTCTGTGCGTCTTTTCCTTTGCCGAAATGTTTTGTGTCTTGACAGATCCGCGATTTTGATCTTGCGTGCACAGACCATAATGCCTCATACTTTGTTCTCTTTATCATCTGCCTCGTCTATCACCATCTTTTGCTCTCCGTCACCTCCGGATTGATCCCCGCTTCCTCTAACGAACCTGGTCTCCAGCGTTTCCAAGAATGGACGTGACCCGATGGTTGTCACCGAGCTGATCGCAGTCGGATGATCACTCATATGTCCAGGACTGGGGTCGTCAAGTTCGTCTACGAGCCCGATCGCTCGTTGCGGCATCTGTTCTTGGAGGGACTCCACCCCCCCACCCATGTTCATTGCGGCAAGTACGGGTGGTGATGGTGGAGGGCTTTGTGATTTGGAACGTCGTGCATCATCGTGCAAGAAAGGAATAGGCGAAAACATTGGAGTTGTGGGCGTGGATTGGAACGGACCAGCTGGAAATGTACCTGTCACGAACCCGTTTTGGGATAGTTCTACAGGGAATGCATCCCAGGTTGATGTGACGAGAAGCGATTTCTCTATTGCACGAAGATATTTGCCGATGATCTTGTAGTGTTGCTTTGGATATACGCAGAGCTCACACACCCGTTGGATGGTAAACGGCGGGTTGCTGGACCACTATCGTCAGTGAACGATCAAAGTAGCGGTGTCCGACGCACTCTTCGAATTCATGGAGTTGGCGAAAGATAGCGTTCCTCATCTCGTTTGCTTCATCTTGATTCATCCGAGCTTTGGGTATATCGTGAGGGTTCATTTCGTTCGGCTTGCGAGGAGGAAATGGAGGCAACCTCAAATTCCCTGAGCTGTCTATCACTCCCGTGGCAGGCTTTGAAGGATCCATAGGCTGCGCAGCGTCAGCAAGGAATGATACGATATTCTAAAAGACGCTTCAGCTGACCACCTGGGGAGCGAGAACCTGCTGCACGCACCTGGTCTATCTTGTACTTGATCATCTCCCGGAGAAGCTGCCATTCCGTGCTGCCTGGTGATCAGGTTGGATTATCGGTGCGTCATGGAGAGCTCACTTGGGATCGAGCGTGTCGGTGGACGCGACATGTTCTAGGACAGACTGATATTCTGTTTGTGATGTGAGTCTGGTGCGCAGCAGAACATACAGGCAGTGCTATACCTGAGCGCCATTCGATGCTTTCCGATAGGTCGTATGGGCATTCGGCTGCGGATGCCATGCTGGACCGGTGACGAACAAGGGTTACACAACGATGTTCGAACGCTTACCAAAGCACTGCCACAACTCTCGTCCGACTCGGACATCTGCGCCCGTCCTCGGTTTAATTGCCGGAAAAGTATAAAATATGGTTCCCAGCATCTAAATATGGCATCGCGGCCCTCCTCACGTGACATTTTGTAGCGAGAGTTAAATTAAAATCACCTTCTAATTGTACTGAAATAACTCTCAATATGTCTAAATATGGCAGGTTGAAAAGCAGGTTTGGACTTTTCCGACATAGCGTGTCGCCCAGGTGTCAAGATCACTTGGGTGTGTGGAAAAATCCAGTTACTCGTGTTTCAATTGGCAATGCTGGCACGCAGTCTCATTGCATTTAAAGGCCTTCTCGTGGGACCATGAGTCCCAGACCCGAACAGACGAGTTCATCATGTCCCCCTTGTCCAAGTTCTTTGGACCGCCCAGCAATGTTACGACGAAGAAAACAGACAACAAGAGGCGCCTAAAACTCGTCAAGTCTTATGCCCCAGATTGGTGCGTCACTTGAGTAGAGCGATATTGACGCTGAACCTTGTCCTCTTTGTTAGGATTTTGACGATAATTTTGGCGTAAGTCCATTGGTCCTCGGGTCAACCCTCCTCACGTACGGGTCTTGTGCAGAGCTGTATTCTTTGGTTTGAACTATGTCCATGGTTTCAGAAGAGAATTTTCTGTCAATGATGAAACGTAGGTTGCCGGTGGACTAGGTCCTGGTCGTTTCACTAATCGCTGCCCCTTAGGATCCACTTCCCGTAAGCTTGCTTCATAACCTCACCCACCTCAACACTGACTTTCGACAACCAGCTATGCTGTCTACGAACGTGTCCCAGTGCGTGCTATTTCTGCATTGACACCAGTCATATCTTCTCACAAATATTTCGATCATACCTAGGATGTTGCTTTATACCTTATCGCAGTCGTGGCTCCTTTGGTCATCCAACTTGTCGTCAACTTGCTTACTGTCCGGTCCGTCTGGGACTATCATTGTAGCGCCCTCGGCTGTTCGTTATCTTCTTTTGTCTTCAGGAGGACATCTAATGAAACAACGGACCATTCAAGTGATCCTTGGTCTGGCTATTACAGGTGCTATCACACAATTTTCCAAGATTACTGTCGGCCGTCCGCGTCCAGGTTGGTTCACCCACTATCTCGTTCCCGGCTTCAATCATTGAGGTTGTACATGATTTCTAGATCTCCTGTCTCGTTGCATCCCAAAAGCTGGATCTCAGGATCCAACTTACGGATTGTCAACCGATGCAATCTGCACACAAACGGACCAATCTATAATGATCGATGGGTGGCGTAGCTTCCCCAGTGGTCACTCGAGTAGTAAGTCTCCTAAGCCTTCATAAATCTATGAAGGTTGAGCACAGTTTATATAGTCTCTTTCGCGGGTCTGGGTTTCCTTTCTTTCTATCTCGCAGGCAAGATGCACCTATTCGACACTAGGGGACATACGGTATATGTGATTAAAGCCCTCGCGAACACCCGTTTCTAAAACCGATCTACTTAGCACAAGGCTTGGATATCCGTAACCCCACTGGCCGGCGCAACCCTTGTAGCTATTTCACGTACGATGGATTACAGACGTAAGTTTCTTTCGGGGTGTTGATACCTCATGATTAACGTCAGCGTGTAATAGATCACTGGCATGACGTCGTCGCAGGATCCATCTTAGGGTTTGTTATCGCGTACTTCGCATACCGACAATATTTCCCTTCATCCGCCTCCCCCTCGTCACATCGTCCCCATTCTCCTCGTGTTCCACGCGACGAGCTCGTCCTCCCAACAACGGCGCAGGATGCTCAGCGTTTCCGCGACAGTGACGATGGCGAGCAGGCGGAGCTCATGGGTGTACCTAAACCCGAACCTGGCCCCCTGAAGGACATCTGGAGAGAAGGCGAGAATAATTCAAGCAATGTACCGGTTGCTTGACCCATTGATAGTTCATAGCCATAACGCACAGCTGGATTGCTTTTCATTCTTGAGAAATTGGACGTATAGTATGCAGTACATATTTCGTAGTTCTTGTTAGTGTCGACGCGACTTGAATTTGTATGGACATTCTGGTAATGGATACTCCGGAATTTATTTGACACCATCTGAAGATGTCGCTATATAGACAGTGGTGATAGGTTCGATTATCACTTCAATCAATATGAAAGCCATCATTGCATCAATCTGACTCATACCATTCCTTTCGGACTTGGCGACCGAAACCTATAGCTATATAGTTGTTACCTCCGAACACTCTTCAATCACCAACTCATCCTCCTCATGTCCGATCGAGTGATCAACTTCGGTGCAGGGCCGTCGGCCTTGCCAGAGGAGGTCCTCACAGAAGCTTGCAATGGCTTGCTCAACTTCCAACACACCGGTATTGGTGTCGCAGAGATATCGCACCGTTCAGCTGATTTCGACAGATACATCCGGGAGGTCGAGGAGAACATGAGGACACTTCTCCAGCTTCCTCAGGGTTACAAAGTACTCTTCACCCAGGGAGGTGGAACCGCGCAATTTTCTGCCGTGGTATTAAACATGCTGGCAAGATACCGATGTCGCGGGGGTGCGACTCCAAAGCCCGCAATGGACTATGTTATCACTGGCTCCTGGAGTGAAAAGGCGATGAAGGAAGCGAAGAGGCTTGGGCTAGGGGACATCAACGTTATCGTCAACACGCAGACCGTTTCCGAAGACGGGAAGAAGACTTTCAACCACATCCCTGATCGTAACAGTTACAGGGATAAATTCTCGCAGGATCCAGCTCTCATCTACTATTGTGCCAACGAGACCGTCGACGGCGTAGAATTCGACGACAATCTGGATAGTTCAACCTCATTCCCATTCGACAGCCTCCCTGACGGAGCCCCGCTCGTTGCAGATTATTCCTCCACCTTCATGTCACGTCCTATCCCATGTATCGAAAAACATGCAGTCATCTACGCCGGCGCGCAAAAGAACATTGGACCTGCGGGGTTGACGATCGTCATCGTCAGAGACGAATGGGCAAACGTATCGGACAATAGCATTCCACTCTGCTTATCCTACAAGGCTCTGGTGGACAGTCGCAGCTTGTATAACACCCCTCCAGTCCTATCGATATATATCACGGGCCTGGTGCTCCGACGGATGTTGGAGGCGGGGGAACAGAACGGATGGGCCCAGGAGAAAGCACTCGAGTATTATGGGGAACGTACTGCCTCGAAAGCCTCGAAAGTATATGCAGCCCTGAAGGAAGGGGAAGCCCGAGGGGTCTTCAAAGGCAAGGTGCTAGAGGGTTCTGGCAGCAAGATGAATGTCGTGTTCGACGTAGTTGGCGGAGAGGATAGGTTGAAGAAGTTTGTGTCTGGCGCGGAGCGAAGAGGAATGAAAGGGATCAAGGGTCATCGGTAAGCATCCCCTGCTTGGTTATGTCGGTATGAGGGTTAATGTACACCGTAGGTCCGTTGGAGGTGTCCGCATATCCCTCTACAATGCGATAACGGAAGGGCAGGTGGACAAATTCGTTCAGTATATGAATGAATTCGCGTAAGATGCTTGCTGATGCAGGGCAGAGACTCTAGAGACCATAAGCCACCGAATAAATGTTTTCACCAAGTACTGGATCCTATTTTAGTTTCATAATCTCCCATCCATCATGATATATACAGTTGAGCGCTCGAAGTTGTTAGGTCACTTTGCCGGAGTGGTTAACGGGATCGCCTGCTATCAGCAAAGCGGTTGGGCTTTGCCCGCGTGTGTTCGAATCGCACAGGTGACGCTTTTTTGCATTGTTTTCGAGCCATCGTGGGTACACGTCGTATGGACCTCTACAAAAACTTTCTCAGCGGAGTATACTTCGCAATATATACCCACTCACGGTGTCAACGTCGATTTGCTATCGCCGCTATCATTCTAAGCTTTACTGGTACATACTCTTGTTCCACATTGGCTCATCTGTCAACTGATCCTTCACAGCTGAAATTCGAAAGAACACCGGTCGTATCTGGTGCACTTCACATTGCATCATGACCGTACATCTGTCCTCTTTTGACAGAGCAGTCTGCCCGGTTGTAATGTATGCGCAAACCGAGACTGTCGGTAAGCGGTTCATATAAAACCTCTCGAAAAGGATATCATGTGCCCCATGGCTGAGTTGGTTACAGCGTCCGACTGTTACTTTGTGTTGACATCGGAAGGTCGTGAGTTCGAGCCTCACTGGGGCAGTTACTTTTTGGGGTTAGGATTTTGGTTGTGTGGATCTTCGGTCCGTTGGTCACGATGCAGAACAGTAGGCATCATCGTCCTATTCAAGTTGTACAGTCATTCATGCATCCTGGAAATATTTTTACCATGATCAACAGGGCTCGATTGTGAGAACTCGCATTCAAGTTGTCCAATAGCAGGTACCAGCCCTTTTCCAGGTTGATAAAAAACAAAAACGACTGCCCCGGTGAGGCTCGAACTCACGACCTTCCGATGTCAATACAAAGTAACAGTCGGACGCTGTAACCAACTCAGCCACGGGGCACGCATCTAGCCGTCCCGTCCATCACCATATTGTCATAAGCTCTTATGTACCCAGTCCTCCATATGCAATGCGTCTTTTTGTGTTAGAGCAAACATTGGGACAACTACCGGTGGCCTTTTGATTTTTTTGATCTAGGCATCCCTGCCTCAACAACGTCATCGTCCCGATCCTTATCATCTCGGCCCCCACCTCCATCTCGTCTTCGCTTTTTCCCCCCGTTTGACTTCGCTTCCTCTTTCAGCTCGTTCACAGCCAATCGACCAGCTTCATCCACACGCTCTTTCAGGAGCATCACCTCTTCCTTGCTGGTGGGAAATAATTCAAGCTTCTTCCCAATGACCTTTTCTATGCGTTGGAGTAGTTCGACGTCGTACTGTGTGACCATCGTGATCGATTTCCCAGCGCGTCCTGCACGGGCTGTTCGTCCGACACGATGGATATAATCTTTGGAGTGGGTAGGAATGTCGAAGTTGACCACCACGTCCACAGAAGGTATGTCAAGACCACTATCTCGGACAATGTATTCAATGAAGGATATCATGTTATCACGTTGCGATATACATACCGACTTGCAACGTCAGTCGCTACCAGAACTTTTCGGCCTCCTGTTTTAAATTTATTCAGTGCTCCTAAGCGTTGACTCTGACTGAGTTGACCGTGAAGGGGAACGGCTGGGAACCCTAGAGTACGAAGTATGATGGATAATCTACAGGATGGATAGACGTAAGCAATGTGTAGAAATCGATGCTGTATACATGCCTTTGAGCGTCATGTACTGTCCTGGTGAAAACAATGATCGAATTCGAAGCCAGTTCATTTGCCAGGTAGGTTAAGTAGGCGTCTTTCTGTATCAACGGAATAAAAAGATAATATTGTAGCAGAGTAGACACAGTTTGATACCTAGAGCCATACATCAATTACGCAGTAGAGACAGGTATGATTTGCTCACTTTGATGAGACCTCGACTCGTACAGGATTTATCAAACTAGCCCTTTGAAGTTTCGCGACCTTCGAAGTCATTGTCGCGGAAAAGAGGTAAGTAGTCCGCTCCTTTGGTATCACCTTGAGGATTCGGTCGATATCGGCCCCAAAGTCCATGTCTAATAGGCGATCAGCCTCGTCCATGACCTGTGTCGTGCAGAAATAAGTACCCGTACACGCTTTGACTCGGGACAATGGCACCTACCAGAAATTTCAGATTTCGTAGACTGAACCCCTTGGTGCTCTGCAGATGGTCGTTCAGACGACCGGGCGTTGCAACGATGATATGCGGCCGCTTTGCGAGGGCCACGGCTTGGGGCATTTTATCCACACCTCCGATTAAGACTAAGCAGCGGACACCCATGGGTGCTCCGAGAGACTCGAACTGTTGTGAGATCTGGTAAGCGAGCTCGCGTGTGGGTGCCAGCACGCAAGCAAAGAGTCCCTTTGGTTCCTCCCATAGTTTTTGTAGGATGGGCAGAGCGAATGCGGCGGTTTTGCCTGATCCCGTTTCTGCGACGCCAATAATATCACGACCTTCGAGAGCATAGGGAAGGACTTGTTGTTGGATTTCTGTTGGTGTCTTGAAGTTGATCTGGTCGAGTGCCTGAAGTAGAGGTTCGATCAGACCAAGGTCTCTGAAAGTCTTTGCGGTGGACGTGCTGGCTTCGTCTGGTGTTGGCATTTCGGACGTGAAGATATGAGTTGGCGGTATTTTTTTCCACGAGTAAGTCACGACCCTAACAAATCGCTGCCACAAGTCTTTCAATAGATCTCACTGATTCTCAGGCTGAATTCAACAGGAAGAGAACTTGGTCCGGGTACTTGTGTCAAGCACCGACGCGACGATAGTTCGCAATGTCGAACCGGCATGTTCTTGTGACGTTCGCTGCGTCCCCTTCCTTCCAGTCCTCCGATAGCTGTAAGCAAGTGATTGGAGCTCTACGTTCACAGTTGCCTTTGCGCAGCATTCACTGGAAGTCTACTTCCCGACCCAGTATACGCACCATCCAAGAACTCGAGGTGACCTTGGTCCCTCTCGATTCTCTTCGAGACGAACTCACTTCACAAGTCCCTCTCACCCTCCTCGAGAAACCCCTCTTGAATGTATATGTAGTTGCGTGTGAAGTAAGTGGGATTGAATTCCGATGTAGTTTTATTATCTACGCTCCCGTACAGGATAATGAAGCCTACAAAGCGACTGTCAAGAAACAGATCAAAGACTGGCAGACATCCGTCCTGACAAGGAAAAATCAAGAATGGCTCATCGTACATGTCGTGCGCCCAGACACAAAGGCAGTGGACCGGAAGTTCTTCACCATGAAGGGCTCTGTATTGGACAAAGTTAAAGCGGATTTCAACGTTGACAAGCGGGACAGGTAATGCCATACATTAATTTGGTTTCTGGGCAGTTGTATACAGTACCTCATAGGTGCGTGCAGCTCGCTTGGTCCGCTGGCGAGCAGAGTCCGACTGTTTGGGCCGACCTCATAAGCAAGATCAAGGATGGCCTACTTTCTGCCCTCGATAATTCTGTGTTATCAAGGGAGGAGGAACTAAAGCGATCTGAAGGTCAGCGTCACATGCCAGGGTGGAACTTTTGCACCTATTTTGTCCTGAAGGTAAGCCTACAAGTATTTCAGCTGCAATGTCTTAATAAGAGAGGTCATCTTAGGAAAGCTTGGCATCCTCGTATGAAGGGATAAATCTCTTCGAAGATGCACTGCAGCAATACAACGAACTCGAAGCTGCTTTCGTACAAGTTTTAAGGGAGAAGAATATGTCTTGGTTCGGCAGTCTTATTCATCCAGTACCCGATGACGACTCTATGCCATTGTTATCCACGTCCACGAAACCTTACCGTGATCTCATCCTCGCGAACACAATTTCTGTCTTTGACCTGCGGGTGTATCTCCTCTCAAGGCAATCCGCACTATTGAACAAGTTGTGCCAACCGTCGGAGATTTGTTGGAAGGCGTTCACGTTTTTGAGTATGTTCGGAAGACAGTTAAGGGAGGTCGAGGTTAGGAAGCACATTGACGTATCTGATATCAACATGCTCACATGATCTTCGCAGCCCTCGCTCCCTCAATACTTCATCGAATCTTGGACGTTCTCTTCCGCTCTCAGTGTTCTGGACCAGTGTGATTCATGGTCTTCTTCTTGGCCAGAAATGGATGCTCAAACCCTTGCGCGCTATAGCGCAAGAAAAGGAGAATTAATCGAACTCGCTAAAAGTCAGGTATGTACCTGTGCTGGCGGTAAAATATCACGCTGTTGAGCAAAACAATAGCTTGATATACTCGGTGTTAGGCAAGGATATTTACCGTCAAAGCCACCGTTCTCCTTGGCTATACCAGCCCCGGCAGACGTTTCAGATCTGCCCATTCTGGATAACAGGTCTTCAGGCTATCGCATCAGTAAACGAGAGATTATATCTGCTATCGGGGGCAAGGAAGTCTTCTATGATTTGTACACTGCCATCTCCAATCGCGCCATCGACATGTACGTGAAAGCTGGGAGAAGAAAATTCGCACTCAAAATACACGGCAGCCTCGCTGTTCTTGACGTGTAAGCTCTCAATCCTGTTTAGTCGTCTCGCAAACTGAGTGCTTGTGCACTTCAGCTACCGTGGAAGGCTTTCCAACGCACTCACGATATTCACGTCCCTTCCAGCACATTATGCTCCTCATAGGTGGGCATCCTTGGAGTCATTGATGCTCTCGCGTGCGATCGACACGCACGCTGCATTGAAGAAACCACGCGACCGCGAGTGGATCCACATCCTTCTAGCGTTCCTCAAGACATATGTTAGTGACAAAAATACGGAGTTGGTCATGTCTGATGAAGATATCACGGAATACATTACTGGACTTGTGAGCGCGCTTCGAGAGGCGGCCGAGAAGTTTGATTCAGGTCATTGGCTCATATTACATGTATATGGTGTCACTGATCAGCAAAGCTCCAGATCTCGTTCATCCTGATCATCCTGTCATATCAATCAGTGTGGCAGGCGATGCCAGCTCTAGCGAGGAGGAAGACAGTCTTTCCCTGAAAGTGACTGTTCAGAACCGACTACCATGCGTATGGACGTCACCTAGCCTGCATGTCAACTGCAGTTGATGTTTTCTCCAGGACATCATCATCGACGAAGTCAGTGTAACGCTCACGGGACAAGATGCCAATCGTTTGAGATTTGTGGCGCAAGTCAACAAGGTTTCGCCTGGAGATAATCACTTGACCTTGAATTGTGCGGTGCGTTACTCTGCAGATGCTTGCCCCGACAGTGTTGAACGACGGTCCCGATAGACGGCGTGCTGTGGTGCCTACGTCCTTGACAACAGCGAGATCCAAATGTCTCGACTTCGGCTCCAATGGAGTCACAAAACATCAGCAGGTACCATTTCCTCGAGGGGAACGGTGTTGTCGTTAGTGCAGCTCCCACATAACTCCCGGGCGTTGGATATTAAGTTGCGTCAATCGCACGAGGGTAGGAGCCTGTGTAGCTCCGTATTCATCGATGCTCACGGCCCCAAACTCCAAATAGTTGATCTTAGCGCAATCTCCCAAATGTCGTTGATGGTGTCCACCGGTCGCAATGACATCTCCATGGCGACTATGAAGTTATCAGCACCTGGAGGGGTTAACTTCGACTACGCGAGTGCTCGGGTAATGGATTCAGGTCAGCATTCAATGGCCCTATTTTTTTGTCCGATATCTACACTAGGACATATCTGGTCTGGTAACAGCAGGGGCATTCTACCCTTCCGAAAATTGTATCAAAATTGCTGATGTGCCGAAGGACACCAATGTGGCCATCTTGATCCCACATACGGATGCTTCGAGGTTTAGCGCGATGGTGTGTTGGAAATCTTTCTTTCATAGCTTACCCTTGATAAATACCCCTAAGAAAATCGACGTCAGGGTGACCTATAGCACAATTCTGCAGCCGACAGTTACACGGACATTGAGAAAATCACACACTGTCAGGGTTTCGCTTCCTATTGCAGTCAACGTCGAGGACTTCTTCCGCGGAAAAAGGTTTTTTTTTGACGTCAGTCAGCGTAGTCCACACAGCATCGGTGACCTCTTTCACAGGCTGTTTTCAAAATTCACCATATCTGCCACTACCCGTCAACGTGTTCGTCTATCCTCGGTAGATCTGCATTCCCATGACGACGGCGTCAAAATTGGCAAGTATCGTTCAAGTCACGCCATCACGGTGAGCTAGGTTTTTGAACAACGCAAATGACAGTCCCTGACCCTTCTTCGGTAGACAGTTTCTCCGGAAAACCCTGTCAATCATGTATTCTCCATCGAATCTGAACTGGGGCCAGGTGCATGACAAATACTCTTGGCTTTTTATTTCCATCTGAGCACCATTCAGTTTTAGAGCCTCTGAAATTGGTCATCGTGTACCGCATACTGCACGAAGGTACCGTCCAAAATTTAGTCGTCGATGATCCGTTAATCAGTGATACGGACAGAGGTGGTGGCGTTGATACATGCGATACTCGAAGACGTTGGCCAGAGTTCGCACAACGCTTCACAGGGTCAAGAATTGGCCACGATCATCATCCAGTACCTGGAGGGTGATGCGTCCTGGATCGAGCTGTACAGCGCCACAGGCGAACTTCTGATACCAAGCACACTGGAAATTCCCGAGGGACTTGAACAGCTGTTCACTTCTTTACAGCAGGTGCCTTGCGTTGTTCTGACTCGACTCGCGTCTATTTACTTTATTGTTGTTTTGTTTTCTAGAGGTTGGCGTACAGCAGACTGCCAACGGAGTTGCCATGCCCGTGGAGGGAAGTTAGGATCCCTGTGGATGTTCCACGGATGAATGTGAGCCCGGAGTCTGTAATCACCAACGACTTTGCTCGACGTTCTATTCCAGATCATCGCTGCGGCTCGGATCAGAATTCATTCCAGCTCCCTCGGAAGTCCTGAGAACCCTGCTCCCATTTATGCTGGGCAACCGATTTCCGCCACCCTGTCCATCAAAACATCCCTTCATTGGGGGGATCCAGAGAACACGCGGAAGAAATATATTCTACGCTACGATATCGAGGAACGCATCAAAGATTGGCTTGTTTGTGGCAGGAAGCGAGGGGAATTCATCGCTCGGGTAAGCACAATAAATGTGCATAACTTTAGTAACGCCCCATCATTATCTATGCGAATCCAGGACGAGGAGACGTTCAACGTCCCTTTGACACTCATTGCATTGCATCATGGCGAATTGACCCTGCCCAAGATCGATGTCAAGCCATTGCCACTTGCAGGCGATGACATGACAACAAGCGTCTTTCCTAGTACTGATACACATCAAGCTCACGGTGCAGAAACGATCCTGGTGCTACCGAGAGGTGGGAGGAGTACTTTTGTGGTTGGCATGGGATTGCAAGACGAATGATACGGGAACTATCACGATCGTACCTTATATGTCGCTGGTCACCGCCGAAGAATTTACTCGGCTTTCAAATTGCGGGCTTTACCCTCTGCGTATCCGGACCATATGCCAAATACTAGTGCGCAGTTTGACAGAAGCAAGACGCCAGACGACAATGACGTTGAAGGGTACACGTTCCACGCATATTCAATTCCGAATATGATCAACAGTCTGTTAAATAAATAAGAAAGACAACAAAATAGCGTGAAATACAAGGATACTCGCTGCAAAAGAAGTGGGTATTTCGTCCGTTGCGCCAGGAATGGGAGATGTTGGAAGTACCAGGAATAAAACTGATAGTGTAACGATCGAGCAAACAGGATGCCGATCAGATTGGAAGTCATGAGTACCGTGGCAACATCTACCGGACCAATGAGCAAGCCACATTTAGCGAGCAAAGAGATAACTTTACAATCAGCTGATACCGGTGAGAGAACGGGAGAGTGCATTGGGTGGCGGAACCCCTTGCGGAGAATGGTAGCAACCCCGCCGTCGGAGCGACACCATCTGAATAGACCAAATGCAACCAGCACAGTGACATGGCCGATGAGTAAATCTCGCGCCCACGAACGGCTGAGAAAAGTCCGCGCGTCCAGGAATCGCCAGTTGACCGTCCATTCGTACAGGAACACGCGTGACAGATCGAATGAGTTCTGAAAATATCCCCGGGCATCTGCTGCTAAAAACGATCGCGCGAGCGCAATCTGAGTAGCAGCCAGGACCAGTAGATGGCGCATAGTGACCAACAAACCGCGGCGCTTGAAGAGGATGACGAGGAGACCAGGGAGGTACAACAAGGCGGACATCTTCACAGACAATGCCAGGCTGGTTTTCAGTTTGTGAGTTCCATTCATATAGAGCTCATTCAGCACTGCAAACCAACCTAAAAATTAGGATGCCCAGTTCATCCGAGGCATTTTGGAATGCTAGTATCGCAGCCTGTACGAAGACCACCATCCAGCAGTCGTTGAATAGCCGCAAAACAAATATGGAATGCAGTCTCTTGCTGAGAGGCAAGAGCAAGACGGTCCAATTCGGCGCACCGGCTTGTCTGTAAACGCAGGATACGAGGACGAGAGAGGCAATATACAAAGCACCATAGATTTGTTGCGCTAATGCAATGTTACGGCCACCGTCGGTGATGTGATGCAAGAAATGATGAATATGAACATGCCCAGCGGGATACCTTGATGCCCGCGAGTTTTCAACGAAGGAACAAGAAGAGAGCAGGGATCAAACTTACACCAGCGGACCAGTAGGGCCAACTATTTCGGCATATTTCCGTTCTCCCCTCAAGTACAAGTCGACATGGACCATGTACGTCTCCCAGTCGATTTCTGTATCTGTTCGTCACATGGTCATAGAGGTGTGGGCAAGTATGGATTCGGACTGACATGGAATAATTTGTATAATGAGCTGGGTGAGGAGTGCATCCCCCAGGATCACGACGCCACATAACTGACAGAAATAGCGTCTGTCCAAGAGCAAGAAACGGAGGAACTCGTATAGCCTGGAGCGCAGGAGACCACTGGATGAAATAACTTGAGAAGGCTCACTGGACATTTGCAGCCTTGGGTCCCTTTGATAAATTTGTACCGGGTCCTTTGGTGCGCGTTGGATAGAGACAAACGACGAACCATCGTCGACATGGTCGCAACTGTGCATAAAGTGAAGTACAGTAGCAGCTTCAAATTTCAAAGCTTCAAGCTTCAAGCCTCATGGCATGTATCACTCCAGAGTACTTTTCTTTTCTTACAAGAGCAAAACACGAGAGTGATACGGATACATAACTCGGAAAATGCCAAACATGGACCGAAAATGCGATCAAAACACGGGGATTTAGATGAGACAACAATCAAGACGAGCGACATGGGAGCAAAGCTGAAGTAGCGGTGAGAAGAGTACAGTGAGAGTGACAAGAAAACGATAAAATGTCATGTTCAGCACTTGCGTTGCATCAAAGTCGACAGATTTTGTTGGTAGTCCATGGCATTAAGATCGCGAGGAGGGGTATTGTGCCCAGACGGAAGTGGCGACGACAGCCACCCAGGTGTGATGAGGCCGCTGCCACCTGCGCCAAATACGAAACCACCACTCAACCCTTCCATAGTGTCCGAATACCCTGTTATCATAGCTTTTGTCAATCCACAGGGAAACTGCCATTTAACATCAACGCACCAGGCACGAGGACACTGTCCCAAAAACCATTGCTGAAAAAGTTTTCCATCGACAGCATTCCCGCCCCTTCGTCGGATGTTGGTAGGGTGGCCATGGTTGGTGGGAATTTGGACATATCTGCCACTGGGCCCATCTCGCTGGTGAAGTGAAAGTCGTTTACACCATCCATAGATATCGTTGTCCCAAAGAGGCTCATATCATGTTGTGCAGCCGCCTCGTCAGCGACCACAACTTCAGTCTGAGGTTGAGACTGTTGCTGTTGCACTTGCTGTTGCTGTTGGGGCTGTTGGGGCTGTTGGGGCTGCTGTTGAGGTTGAGGAGCATCGGTTCGCGCAGAGATGAGTGCGCGGAGGAATGTGCTGTACAGAGCGGGTGTATGGTGGGAATTGATAGCAACATCGCCGAGAACTGTCGCAATGTCTTTCACAAGGTCGATGATCTTCTGCTCGTTCTGGATATATTGTTGGAATTCCGGCCGAATGAGCTGGAAAAGCTGATCAGACAGCAGAAGCTACTCCTTTGTTACAACTACTTACCTTGAGCAAACTTAGGACGGCATATGACAAGAACACAAAGTGCGAGTCGGTCGAATATCTAAGAAAGCCTCGCGGCGCAAGTTCGTCGCGTGCAATGACCGCAACAGCTGTCGCTGCTGCGTGGCACTTGCAGAAAAAGTAGGGTGTATCGACAGCAGAGCGTTCGATGGCATTCTGGAGTCCAAACGAATGTATGACGAGTGAGTAGTAATGGAAATAGAACATCATCATTGTAGAGGTATAGTCCTTGAGGACCTCGTCATCTACGGTCGCAACCAAACGATGAGCTGAGCAATACGGCACATAGGAGACACTCACTCGTTACTACTGTGCGAGCGTTCGTCCATTCATGCAGCCAGACTGATATCTGTTGTTCAAAAGTCTTGATTACCAACAGATAGTCGCAGTCCGTTTGGAGGCCGGACGGAGTATTAATGCCAGAGTATAACAGATCCAAACTGCGAGATACGATGCGTTGCAACTCCTGAGAAACGAATTCGATGCACAGCCTAGCGAAGGAATGAAGCAAAAAGGACTCACAACATAGGCCGCAAGCGGTCGGTCATCAGGTACACCTACGGGGGAGTTGATCCATTGAAGGACATTACGTATAATAAAGCTACGGAGAACGGAGCCAATTCGGTCAGGTCAAGCATGCACCTGAACAGGAATACCCACTCTTCCCGTATCGAATGAGGTTTGCCCACCTGAGCACTTACGCTCCTGTCAAGCGCAAAACACAGGAGCCACGTACGCTCGCGATTGTGTACTTCCTTGTCACGCACACGGCCTTCCGGAGTATCATGGCTCACTGCGGTTTTGCGGTGCAAATTGAGGTCAGTGGCCATCCTTCAAATTGTGATGTCAGAGAGGTATACAGTGTGACATAACATACACCGACCGGATAGCCATTCCAAGGAGCAACCATGTTTTGTCATACTCATACCGCTCAACGGCACCACATCCCCATAATGTAAGCAAGAGGTAGGCTTGCACGATTTCAAGCGATTTATAACCTCGGGCGGGTACGCTGAAAGCAAGTTTTTGCGCAAGCTCGGTAAGTTGCGAGTGAAGTTCTGGACGATGCGTGTAGAACTTGGAGGCGATAGCGCAGACTACGGTTCCCGAGTGAAACGAGTCCCTCGAAAAGAGGGGGACAAGCAACATACTCGATGTAAGTAAAAACGGAGATCTCGAACAAACAAGAGCTGGTGTGTGGAATTCTTGATCCAAGAGATGGCAATGCATCTGTTCGAGTATGAGCCACATGCCAATTGCGTTCTAACACCAAGACTAACGTTCATGTGGTTGAAGTAACTGGCGGAGATGTACAGTTGAGTTTGGAGCGACAAATACGACAAAACGCAAAGAACTAACATATTGAACAATGAAACGACCTCTTCGGTGCTCACAAAGCTTAGCATCTCTGGTTGTATTTGTCTCTCGATGTAAAGCCGTCTGAGTGGCAAGATTGATATCGGACCTGACAAGGAGTAAGCGGTATAGATAAGCTGAAAAGGAGATCACGAAACCTGGTCTGAAGAAATTGTCGCTAGCAACGCCGAGGCGATGTTCTGAATCGCTGTCGGTTGGACGCGCGGTGAATGAAGTTGTAATCCCGTTTGCTTTCCGTTTTGCCTCGCTCGCTTCCACAAGCAATCCCAAGGGGTTGAGTGCATTGTCGGGAAGGGAGTGTAGTTTTGGAGAGGATGAAGAAAGAGTGGCACTCTGAGGGTGGCAATTTTGCTGCGGGGGTGGTGATGGTGACTGCAGAAGCGCCTGAGTTTGGGTTGTTTGAGCGGCGGGGGAAGGAGAACGGGAAATAATGCCAGACGCCATGCTTGGATTTCCGATGGACCTAAGGACGGTGTCCAGAGTGCGTTCCATTTTGCGAAGGGACCTTGTGAGGAGTTCGTGTTTTCTTGGGCTTGAGTTTGAATGGTGAATGATTCACGAGGAATGGAATATTGATGGGCTTACTTTGATGAACGTTTTCCACGGTTGGACTCTTCAAAGATACACTCGTGATTGCCAGTAAGACACCGCTTGCAGGGTGGGCCCTGTTCTGCGCCGACACATTTCATTTTCAGGCGCCGACATACAGTACACGCGCTAGAGGAAGGGATGAGGGGGGGGGAGATTTCGGAATGGGACGATCTCACCGAGCGCCCCTGGTCGACTTTGGTTTGGGTTCGTCCTTTTCGGCTGCAGGGCTAGGGTCGTCGGTGTCGTCGGTGCGGGGTTTCTTTCTGCTCGTGTCGGCGGTGCCGATGACGGGACGCTTTCCGATTGCATCGGGGGGAGAGAAGGACATGTTTTCGGTTGGGGGGGTGCCGATGGTGTCGGATCCCTGGGAAGAGGGGGAGGAGAGGTTATGTGGGAGGGGTATGTGGGAGATGGGCTGCTGCTGTTGGTGGTGCGGGTGTTGATACGGGTAGTAGGAAGAGTACAGGGAGAGGGTGGGGTCGATCTGAGGGGAACGCGGCGGGGGCATGTTGGGCTGTGGAATGGGGTGGTCGTGGTGGTGGTGGTGCATGGAGATGGAGTCGAACCTGTGGGCGGGGTGGAGGTGGTGATACTGCGGATAACACGGGGTGGGAGTGAGGACCATGCTGGGGCTACGTCGGAGGGAGGAGTCACTCACCGCTGAGGCTGGCAGATAAAAGGGACTGGGGAACCTCCACGCGCCCGGTGAGAGTCGTCGACCTCGTCCGATCGGAGTTCAAACCACTCCTTGCACCCAATCACCGACACCAGATCGTCCCTTCCGAGACAATGTCTCCCTCCAGGAGGTTGCCGAGTTCTTGCACCCATCACTCCAAATCGAGGCAGCCAACCCAAACTATGCATCTCTTGTGGTCAGAGATCGGATCTCGTGGGTTCCCTGCCAGATGGCTGACTCCGAGTGGTTGTCTCCAACTTTAAACCTTGCAACTCGACAGAGAGCACGCGCTACTTGCTATATCCAAGGTATCAATTCGTATGTTTGATTGAGCCCAACTCCACGATAATGTCCGCATTGCAGAATTGAACATGAGACGGCGCCAAGAGGGCCTGACAAGGCCATGCTCATGGAAACAAGTTTGACTGGAGACAGCAACGGGCCCTCCGTTATTGTTTCTTGATGGTGACAGAATGGACGTATAGCACAATCATGAAAAGCTGCATCGAACATTACTGTAATAATATACAGGCACACAGCGGTTTGTATAAGTCTGGGAAATCAGCACCAGAGCTACTTGGCGACGTCTTCGGTCTCGTCCGAGTGGACATTACTTCCGATGATTCAAACGACCGCTCGTGACACTTGTTGTCAGGCGAGCCTCTCGAGGGTTGGATTTCATCTAGTACTCAATATCCCAATTTCCGTCGTCTCATGGTGTACGGAAGCAACCGGAGGGCTCTGCCGACCTACCAGCCACCGAGCTCAACAGCTCAGATAGATCCTCACATGGTAAGGATTTTGTGCTCCAACAAGCACCCATCCCAAGTTGACGGTCCAGTTTTTTGTATTCGTGTACAACGTCTCTCCAAGAAGCTTTGTTGCTAAAATCAAAGTATCGTCAAGCCGTCTCCGGCCCCCTCTGACGTGGAAATTTTTTTCTCGCGCTGACGATGTTGGATAGCGGTGGAGCACGCACAGAAGTCGAAGACGGCCACTTCACACTTGAATGAATGATCTAGAGATGAAAGATACACCACCCTCCTGCAAACCCAGTTCTTGATGACGGCTTGTGTTCCTTATTCCCACTAACACGGTCCTCCTACTTTAGCAACCCATGTTATCATGAACGGAACAAAAGGTATCGACTCGGACTTGTACACGTTATCTGACGAGTTTAAACAGCTGCAGGGAACCAATTCTGCGAATGCGCAGATCAAGCAGCTCGAATAAGTCGGATCCGAAGAGCCGCGCTGCACTGCTATCGCAGTATGGGTACTTGTCACGCAGCTCGCAAATAATATTGCATGTCCAGAAGGCGCTGTTCAACTTTTGCCTACCTTCAACCGGGAGGCTGGCGACAACTTGTTGGACTTCCCAATCATGGGCGCTAATACCGATGGTCCCGCGGTTTGACCTCTCAATTGCCAGTACCGGAGGAAGCTTGGGAAGTCGCCTATCAACCTTGATCATTGGCCATGCCGTCGTGGCTGCATGATGAGGTATGTGCCAAGCCCGCTCTTATCTGTAGTTCGCTCACGTACAACTGTCGGGGCCCGACTGGGTTGTTCCGACTCCAGCCAACCGTTATCAGTCGGCGGGATGCTTAAGCTACGTGAATGTATGCCTGATCTGTTCGTCCATTCGGGCTTGTAGGTGCTTAAAATTCACAGTTGACCGAATTTCACAGGGCTAACAAGTCGCCAGCTGATATCCGAAGCCCCAACGACGCGTCGTGCAATTCGGAGACGCATCGGATCCTCCGTGAGTATTGCCACGCGGCGACCGACGGCAAAGTTGAAGAACACCTGCACCTACATGTGGCATGTGTTATTTCTCCTCATTTTTGATAGCGCGCAGTCTTTGGAATAAAGTCGGTTGTCAGAGAGGTTTCTTTCGGACCCATAAGTCGTGGGAACAACTCACCAGGGAAAAACATTTTTTTAGATTCCATGTTGACTTACCGGCATCTGCCGCCAGCACGCCTGCCCACCCCAAGACCTTAGTACTTCTTACCTCGCCCCACACAATTCGACGACACCACGACGAGGCGTGTGGCACAACATGCCCGCGCTGCCACCGCCGCCTCTCCCACCACACAAGGACGCCGCTGCTGCCGCCATGACGTGCCTGCCCCGCTTCTGCTCCACCTAGACAGTGACGGTGTCGCCAGCATGATCCCAATGGTGCCGCGAGGACGATGGCACCTCTCCCGCGACGACTCCGCCATCATGGCATTGACCTGGCGCTCCCAACGACACGACACCCGACCGCTGCTGTCGCTACACCCACCCTGGCGCCACAAGGACGACGGCGATTCCACCACGATGACGCCGCCACCATGGCGTAGACCTGGCGCTGTCGACGACACCACTGCCCGCACCGCTGCTGTCGCTTCACCCATCCCATGGCACAACGAGGACAACGAGGATGGCACCACAACGACGCCGCCTCTCCTGTCCACACTGCTGCTGCAGCTTCACCGATCCCATGGCACCATGAGGACGACGGCGATGCCACCATGATGACGCCACCACCAAGGCGTTGACCTGGCGCTGTCGATGATACCACTGCCCGACCGCCGCTGTTGCTTCACCCACCCCATGGCGCCACGAGGACGACGAGGACGGCACCACAACAATGCCACTTCTCCCACCCATGACGCCACGAGGATGATGTCGACGACCCGGCACTGTCGCCAACACCATGCATGCGCGTGCCACTGCACTCACACCGCTGTTCCCCTTTCTCCTTAGCAGGCTAGTATCAAGTACAACTAGTGGCAGTGATTTGTCCATTACGAATAATATTTAATATATTTCATTTTATTGTGCCGAAAAAAAGGGCTTGCAATATAGTTAAGAATTGTAACGGTATTGACAGCTCTTGGAAAATTGCTACCCAGCAGATACAAAGCATGCACAGTATACAAGGGGTTTATCAGAAGTTCGTGGTAAGTACCCCTGATGAAAGTTAATTGCCGACGCAAGTCGGCATTCCCGAGTATCAAAATTCAGACGGCTATATTTATAATGACACATCACCGTACCGACTAGCGGCAACACCAGAAATCCTATTCTGCGAGGAGAGACTCTAGTATCGTCCTTTGCGCCTGTTACTTCGGTTATGATCATGGGAAACTTGCTTCCAAGCGCCGTGGGGATACTATAATTGAGTCAAGATACTCCGCGGAACCATGCACAAGTGCAGGTACCATCTGATCAAGCAATTTCCAGTCTGCACGCGCCTCAAACGGAGACCACCAGGTGCGAGCGATTCCTCGAACACGCTGACCATTCGAGCAACTGTACGAAATGGCAGGCCCACAGCCTAAATCGGTATCTGGGAATGATGGAGCAGGTTACCCATTCTGAACTAATACGAGCTCTCTGACGTGAATGCATCCATGCAGAGGGTCCAATACACTGGCACCCGGAGGGCAACGGCACCGAAGTGTTTTCATTTCGGAACGGGCAATATATATGCGACATCTATATCCATTGGGTAGGGGCTCAGAAAGCGACCACCACCTGTCTCTTGCGAAACCAGTGACAGGATACACCATGTAGTGAGGTGACAGATATCTGGAACACGACAGGTTACGGAAGTCCAAAGTCTACATATCGTCAGAGCGGGACGTGTGGGGTTGGTTACGCTTGGCTACCCGCTTGGCGGCACACGTCGAGGAAATACCGCAAAGACGTTTGAGGTCGCCTCCAAGTGGCTGAGTTATCTGAAAGAGAACAAAAGCCGTTTCGGCAGCCCGGCAGGAAGGTGCCGCGCAGGACTAAGTCCCCTCGGAGCTTGAAGCGGCATCTAAAAGCGGCTTGCTTGGGTTGTGCACGCAGAGTGGCTTTGATGCGCGTTCACAGACGTTCTCCTTTTTCTGCCACCACTTCTCTAGCACGGCCATGAGCCCTCAAGCACGTCCCTCGTTGGTGCTGGCACCATCAGTAAATACTACTACGTGCGTTTTTCTAACCATTTCAAGTACATCTTCACGTATTGACGCGTCCGTCTGTGGACCAGCGTGGTGACCACGACGACAACGACGACGACGTATGCTCCCATCCAATTTCCACCCCTGCCCCCGCCAGCGGAACCCAAGAATCCGAAGTACTATCCGCTCTTACACGCCCACTTACCTGCATCTCTTCGAAAATTCTCACTCGTCTTTCCAGGAGGCACTCATGCTACTTTCCGGGACGGTGAAGATGGTGAAGAGGAGATGCAGGAAGAAGAACCAGTTGCAAGCGGGGTTGGTTGGAGGATGCTCAAGCCCGAGGAAACGGCTGATCAGGCCAAGGTAGTTGGCCTTGTCGAGGCGGTCGAGCGCTTTGGGAGGAAGCGGTCACACGGAAACGACAACATGATGGAAGGGGTAGAACCGACGATGGAGCGAGAGGCGCATACACCCCCGAGGAAGAAAGCGAGACCCACACACGTACCTCCTATCACGACGATGAATGCCGCGGCACCACCTTCACCCCTCCCATCGCCCCATGGCTCACCATCTCCACAGACAATCTGGCCCTCCGCACCCCCGAGCGGAGCCTCATCGCCCCATCCGCAGCCCCCACTTCAGCCCGATCTCGCCCTTACAACGCTCCTAACCCTCCCATCATTGTTGACACATTTCACCAATCTGCCCCAGCAGTTACAATCGCATTTTCTGCTCACTCTTTTACGTCATTCTCCATTACCGGTTCTGCGGACTCTCCATTCGGTTTTGACTCCGACTCTGGCGCGGGACTTCTTGACACTTCTTCCTCCAGAACTTGTATCACACATCCTCAGTTATCTCCCGTACTCAACCCTTGCACGAGCTTCACGAGTCTCAAAGGCCTGGCGTGCTATCATCGATTCAGACCCAGTGCTCTGGAGAGACCTTCTCAAGAGCACGAAAATCTGGTTTGGAGGTGAAAGTGAACGGGCGTTTGCACGTTCTATCTACGCACGTCGTCTGGCCGAGGCGCGCAAGATACCTTCCTCTCTCCCCCTCCCTCACCCATACAAATTACTCTTCAAATCACGACACCTTACTCGGACACGTTGGGTAACAAACGAGATGCCGAAACATCATACATTCCCCGCTCATGGAACTTCTGTGGTGACTTGTCTGTTGCTTTCGCACGGGCGTATCATATCAGCATCGGATGATCACTCGATACATGTTTATTCACCTATGACCGGCGAGCTTTTACGATCCTTGGACGGTCACGATGGAGGCGTCTGGGCTTTAGCGGCCACCAAAGATACGCTCGTCAGTGGTTCCACTGATCGCACCGTCCGGATCTGGAATTTGGCCACTGGGCGATGCACGCATGTATTTGCTGGCCATACAAGCACTGTTCGCTGCCTTGCCATCGTCAAACCTGAATGGATTGAAGTTGAAGGCGAAGGCGGTGTCATCTCCAGGGAGAAATGGCCCAAGCGATCTGTGATCGTGACTGGGAGTCGTGACCACTCCCTACGGGTATGGACGCTACCCCGTCCAGGTGACCCTGAATATCGATGGGTGGGTGCGGATGACACGGATGTCGAATTGTCAGAGGTACGTTGCTATTGTCAACATTGATTTTTGTCTCAACTGCTTCCTTCAGGAGGATATCGATGAGAACCCATATCATAAATCGCATCTTGAAGGTCATGATCATGCAGTTCGCGCTTTAGCTGCGCGAGGTCGTACTCTTGTATCTGGCAGCTATGACTGTACCGTGCGGATATGGGACATTGTTACGGGCGACTGTAAATTAGTCTTGGTTGGCCATACTCAAAAGGGTGAGCTACCGCACGCCTCCGTCAGGGATCTTTCGTACTTATGGTATCCCCAGTGTACAGTGTCGTGTTAGACCTCAACCGGAACATCGCATGTTCGGGATCTATGGATGGGACAGTTCGCATCTGGAATTTGCGCAATGGACAATGTCAGCACACGCTAACAGGGCACACTTCTTTGGTCGGTTTGCTTGGCCTTTCACCGTCTCACCTTGTCTCCGCGGCGGCCGACTCCACGCTGCGCATTTGGGATCCAGACACGGGTGAATTGCGCCATACGCTTGCTGCCCATGCCGGTGCAATCACATGCTTCCAACACGACGAGTTCAAGGTTCTTAGCGGATCCGATGGAACGTTGAAGATGTGGAATATTCGTGATGGAACGGTCGTGCGAGACCTGCTTACCGGAATCAACGGCGTATGGCAAGTTGTCTTTGAGGGAAGATGCTGCGTGGCAGCGAGCAACCGTAACACGACAACTATGCTCGACGTCTGGGACTTTGGAACCGAAGGAGATGATGGCTGGATCGGAGAACCGCCTGGCGGGATATATGATGACGACACGGAGGAGGAGAGCGAAGGAGAGGGGCAGGCAGATGCTGACGCGATGGATCAGGATCCCGAGGTTGCCCCATCGGAACAATCGACGGAGCAAGGAGGACCGCTACGCGACATCGTCGACGATAACGACTCTGCACGCATACCATCCGACACAGAGGACGAGTCGATGGAACGAGGTGACGGGGTTGCAAGCTCAAAGTGGGCGAGAAGCACGTCTTCCCGGCCAAGGGTTTCTCATCGTAGCAGAGCGCCGGCGGGGGAGGGTTCGCTGAGGCGGAGTAATCCCCTCCCTTTGGACGGTATACCTGCACGTTTACCGACGAACGAGACGCCGACACGGCCAAGGATACGGCCAGCAGCAAGAAATGGTGGTAGACGATAGCACGCAGTTGTGGACTAGCATGTTGTGGTTGGATTTCTTGCGACATTCGTTCAGCTTCAAAGGGGCCACTCCCCCCCCGAGTCATTCGTTAGGGATTAATTATATAACGTATTCGGATTACAAAGTAACCGTGGGAAATAGATGACTGTTATGTATGGCCACGCCCCGCCTCGAGGCTCCAACTCGAACAACATCGATGGATTCCTTCGACAATTTCCAGTACGACTCTGCGTCCTCTTACGGCGGCGCCCACAGCGTCGTCGACGACAACTCATCCGTCTACACCGCGACAACCAACAACCCAGTCGATCTCGGCAGCCTCGCCATCGTTGACGATCGTTCTGTCGTGTCTTCCACTGACCGCAATGGTCACAACTCCTCGCGTTCCACGATAGATGAGGACTTTGATGCTGTCCTTGACGACTTGAAGGACGAAGGCTCCGTGGATCTCCCACCGCATGCCTGCAGGTCTGCAAACCACCTCGCCTGATTTCTCTACAGCTAACATTTGTAATCCAGCTACTGCGGCATTCATTCCCCAGCATCGGTGGTCAAGTGCCTCGTCTGCTCCAAATGGTTCTGCAACTCTCGAGGAAACACGTCTGCTTCGCACATCGTCAATCATCTAGTCAGAGCCAAACACAAGGAAGTGATCTTGCACGCCGAGAGCCCACTTGGTGAAACAACCCCAGAGTGCTACAACTGCGGTAGCAAAAATGTTTTCATGCTGGGTTTTATACCCGCAAAGAGCGATACCGTCGTAGTTTTGCTATGCCGGTACGGCTATCGAATTACAACTACCTCCGCCTGCTCACACCCACGATTTCAGTCAACCTTGTGCAGCAACTACGAAAGACATGTCGTGGAATGCCGCCCTCTGGGCTCCGTTAATCGACGACCGTTCCTTCCTTTCTTGGCTGGTGAAACCTCCTAGCGAGACCGAACAACTCCGTTCCCGTCAGATCTCCTTTAACCAAATCAATCGTTTAGAAGACCTTTGGCGCGAAAACGCTAATGCCACACTTGAAGATCTAGAGAAACCTGGTGTCGATGACGAGCCGCAACCAATTCTCATGCGTTATGAGGATGCTTACCAATACCAGAACATCTTTGGTCCCCTGGTCAAGATAGAGGCCGATTACGACAAACGACTCAAGGAGAGCCAGACACAAACAGATATAACTGTGCGTTGGGACCTTGGTTTGAACCAAAAGAGGGTGGCGTGGTTTTACTTGCCGAAACTCGAGAGTGGTGAAGTGAGGCTTGCTGTGGGTGACGAGTTAAGGTTGAGGTATCAGGGTGAATTGCACAAGGCTTGGGATGGAGTTGGCCATGTCATCAAAATCCCGAACAGTAAGTCGGCCTGTCACTTTCGTTGCTCACAAGCTGATCCTGTTTGCAGATGTATCCGATGAAATCGGATTAGAGCTTCGAAGGACAGAGGGGGTTCCCACCGAGGTCAACCATGGTTTCTCGGCCGATTTTGTCTGGAAGTCAACCAGCTTCGATCGAATGCAATTGGCTATGAAGACATTTGCTGTAGACGAGAAGAGCGTGAACGGTTACATTGTAAGCATTTTGTTTATTGAGCGTTGGGTGGCGCTAACGCGTGGAAACAGTATCATAAACTCCTGGGCCACGAAGTGGAGCCCCAGGTTCTCCGAACCCAGATGCCCAAACGCTTCTCCGCGCCAGGGCTTCCAGAGTTGAACCATTCGCAGATGTATGCGGTTAAGAGCGTCCTCCAGAAGCCTCTTAGCCTTATTCAAGGACCTCCTGGGACCGGCAAGACGGTCACCTCTGCGTCGATCGTGTATCATTTGGCGAAGATGAACCCTGGTCAAGTGCTCGTCTGTGCACCTTCCAACGTCGCTGTCGACCAATTGACAGAGAAGATTCATGCCACGGGCTTGAAGGTTGTACGCCTCACAGCCAAATCTCGTGAGGCTCTGGATTCCAGCGTCGCGTTCTTGACATTGCACCAGCAAGTCGCAAATAGCACTACTCATGTCGAGCTCCAAAAGCTCATTCAGTTGAAGAATGAGCAAGGGGAGCTGAGCTCAAACGATGAGCGCAAATATAAGACGCTCATCCGCCAGTGCGAGAAAGAGATCCTGAGTGCGGCGGACGTGATTTGTTGCACATGTGTTGGTGCTGGTGACCCGAGGTTGAGCAAGTTCAAGTTCAGGACCGTCCTCATCGACGAGGCGACTCAAGCCGCAGAGCCAGGTATGTCTTGATATGCTTTTATGCGAGCAAACACCCGAAACCTTAATGCCAGAGTGTATGATTCCTCTCGTCCTTGGCTGCAAACAAGTTGTCCTGGTTGGCGACCATCAACAGCTTGGACCAGTCATTATGAACAAGAAAGCTGCCCGCGCTGGTCTCACACAGTCGCTTTTCGAGCGCCTTGTTGTCCTTGGCAACCGCCCAATCCGACTTCAAGTCCAATATCGTATGCACCCGTGTTGTTCGGAGTTCCCATCCAACATGTTCTATGAGGGAACACTGCAGAATGGAGTTACTGCCCCTGAGCGACTCCGCAAGAATGTTGACTTCCCCTGGCCTGTTCCTGATACCCCAATGTTCTTCTACCAGAACCTAGGACAAGAAGAGATATCGTCTAGTGGGACGTCATTCCTTAACAGGTACGTGTTATAAGACTACTCCTGAGATTCGCCTATACATTGTTAACAGGACGGAAGCCTCAAACGTGGAGAAGATCGTTACGAAATTCTTCAAGTCTGGTGTCGTCCCTGCCCAAATCGGTATCGTTACGCCATACGAAGGACAGCGTTCCTACATCGTCAACTATATGCAATTTAATGGCTCGCTCAAGAAGGAGCTGTATAAGGAGATTGAAGTTGCCAGTGTGGACGCGTTCCAAGGGAGAGAAAAGGATTATATCATCCTCAGCTGTGTCAGGAGCAACGAGCATCAGGGGATCGGTTTCCTGAACGACCCTCGACGACTAAACGTTGCTCTCACTCGCGCCAAGTATGGCATCGTCATTCTTGGGAATCCAAAAGTTTTGAGCAAGGTAAGCTGTCCAGAATGACCCATATATGCAAGAATTCTTAACGTTCCGTCTACAGCACCCGTTGTGGCATTACTTGCTTACTCATTACAAGGAGAAGAATTGCTTGGTCGAAGGTCCACTGAACAACCTCCAACCGAGTATGATCCAGTTCAGCAAGCCCCGCCGCGCTCTCAAGATGGATTCGTTCCGCCGCCACGAGACCAGCGCTCGCGAGTACTTGCCCAACAGTGGCACTGGACGTTCCGGCACCCCGAGCCGCTTCGACACCAACTTCTATCGTACCCACGATCCTCTTGCATACATTCCTTCCGACGTGCAGTCCTTACGTTCCCAGGCGACCTACTCGTCTGGTCTCCCTATGTTCGCTGCTACTGGAGGTTTCCCTCCTGGCGTACCTCGTGGGCCTGGCGGTGTGGGTAAACGCAGTGCCTATGGAAGTTATGCTAGTTCCATCATTTCCCAGGATGCTGGGCCGCCTAGCAGTGCCAGCCTCGGAGGCGCCAGTTTGGGCGGATCGCTAGCCTACTCCCAGTCGGATCGCCTTTGCAGACGTGGTTCGTTCTCTTCGGCAGCCGGAACCGACATGGGAAGCATGAGTGGATACGACTACAAGAGTCAGGACGGAACGACGGATGCGGACGACATGAAGAGCCAATACGCCGGTGTTACTGTGTTCTAGCGTCGTCGTGGCGCTGACAACCACATGATCCGACGTTGCTTCGATGGGTTCGAGCAACTTGCGTGGTCCGTCACATTCGGCCAAACGTTGGCATGCACTTCCTTGCGAGGGTGCATTTCTTGACTTATTTTTCGCAAGCAACCGCGTTCTCGGTCCTCCCGTTGCCGCTCCATTCTCCAATGCTGCCTGCTTTCCCGACGGCAAGATAGTCCACCCGTTGGCAATCCTCGCGGAAGTGACTAGCATTACCTTGTCCAACCGGATTGTCGTCATGCACATTATGCTTCAGCTATATGTGACTAGTCGTTATGATTCCAATTGCTGTGTAGACAGAAACTTTGCTGTATGGATGATTATGAATACGAGGTTATGAAGTCAGCGGGATTAGCCGGTTCGTCGACTGAACTGCTTCATTGCTACCACGAACAAGGGAACAACTGATGTAGACATGCAGACTGAATGGGGTCAATCCCAACCCTCAAGTAGTACACTATCACCTTAATAGACGTGACGACAATCATGCCTTGCGTGTGCCCCTCCTGGGGCCAGCGGATACATCCTCAGAGATGGCTCTGCGGTGTGATAAAGGAGGAGCGGACTGAGCCGTATGTTGCACCTGCGCGGCGTCCTCTGTTGGCAACATACGAGCTTGTGTGAAAAACAACCTTGCGTCCCTCTCCGCAATGTTCTCGATGTAGTACGTGTTTCCTAGCATGAGCTTCAACTTTCGGGCACCACTCGAAGGATCGGACGGATACACGAACCTCGGGGAACAAGAAACATCCCGCCGGTAGTAATGATGAAGCTCGTTTCGTGTATGAACACCGACACAGCGCCTTGAATCACATAAAACACCTATAGAAAAAAGTCGTTACTGCACGACAGCTGAAGCGAAAAGGCGTTCTACGCACGTATGTGTTGTCTTTGGTAGACTTGCTTGGTTTCTGACACTTTGGAGGTATATGCATTTGACCGGCCGCAATGAACTCGCCCTCCCCAAAGATCTTTTGGAAGAACCAGTTGCTATTCGCGGCTGGTTTGGGATCGATCATATGGGCCAAGAATGCAACACCTGGATAGGCCCTTCGAGTTAGCCTTTCAACCGTGTTTATCTTTGATGCAATCCTTACGTCGTGAAACTTGCTCTTGCGTGGCATAGTCGATGACAGTCGCATTCGTAGGCGTGTTTTCGTCCCATCCCTCCTCTGGGTTGAACGGCGTGTCCCTCCCCCTACTCTTGCCTCGGACCACTGCTCCATGTTTACGCTTACCCGCTTTGCCAAGAGGTTTGACCGGCTCGTGAGGGACGCGGATGATCTCCTTAATATGAGGAACGAGTACCAATCCAGAATCACGCCGCCCATAGACAACTTTCTCCTGCCGCCACCACTCCAAGGGCTTGTAACGGTGACGTCGTCCCCGTCGCACCCCTTCTGGGGTAGGAGAACCTGCAGCTGTCTGAGTCAATGATACATGTACCGACCCCGTAATACGCACGCTCGACAGAAGTTTTAACCACACGTTTCTCTGTACGCGGCTTTCTGGACTTGGCTTGTTCTTTCCTCAGCCTTTTTGCTGGTGGTGCATTTTCATCATCATCCTGCGCATTCTCAACCTCTTCGAGACCCTGTGCAATATCATCTTCGAACCCGTTTGCATCGCGTGGTTCCCGATTCGATGAAAGGTCTTCTTCCACCGGATCTGCTCTCCGCTTTCCCTTGTCGACCTTCGCGACGACTCGTTCCACCTCTGCAGCCTCTTCATCCTCTCCTACATCCTCCGGAGTGGCTTCTGGAGTTTGTGATCTGGGTGGGTCATCGTCGGGTTGTGGAAGTTCGAAGTCGTCGACCACTCCTGGGTCTGCATATTCGGCGTCGGGGTCCGGTGTTGGCTCGCGGGGAATAAACGACTTTGAAAGAGCAGATGGACCTCGACCGTTAGTCGTCTGCGATCGCACAGATAGGTACGAGTTTGGAGAAGGAATCTGATCGTAATCAATTTCGGACGCTCGCATAAGAGAGCGGGAAATAATAGGTCGTCTTGAGCTATCGGGAGCATGCACTGGGTTTGCGTTCGTAAAGTAAGCCAGGGGACTTCCCTGATTGCCTGTAAGATACCGAACGTGAGCTCGGTACACTTACGCTGGTCTGATGCTGCTCACTCTCAGCCAAGTCCATTGACATCTCGCCATCCTCGTCAACTTCTTCGACGAGAGGGGCGAAAGAATGCTTCTTCCTGGACTTTATACGTGGGGGTGATCTGTTGTCTGCTTGCTTTATGACCTGCTCAAAGGGCTCGAACTCGTCCGAATTCCTGTCGACATATGCGACGGCCATTCCTGTCTTCTTGCCGCGAGCGAGATCGTCTGCACGAAAGGGGATGTGCTGTCTCGGAGGGCCTCTGCGAGTCCCCAGAGAGGACTTTCTGCGGTCTATGAGCTCTCGCGGCATCGTTGTGCGTGGTCGTCGTCGGTGGCAGCGAGCACGAGAGAGGAGGTGGTGAGAAACAAACAAGGCGCGACGCGTTAATGGGTCACGTTATGTCGTGCGATATTACTGTCACGCTAACTAACTACGGTAGAGGAGCCGACTTGGCCATGGCAGACTTGAGTAGCGCAAGCGTCGTCTCATGGTTCGCCATCCTCGTCTTCTGCCTCGCCCCCACCTTGCTCACCGCATGCTGAGTCGTCAGCTCCTGGACACTACGCGGCGGCTCTGCTGCGATGTACTCGCGCGACCCAGGCGGGTGTGGATTGCTCCGGAAGTGCGACTGCTCATGCCAAACCCTCAAGTCCAACTTCAGTCTCGCCGCCTTCAACCCTTGCCTCTCCCCTACGACGATTGGCCAACGAGTGACGATCACTTCCTGTGGCCGGATCATGACCTCTCCGGTGCGGTTGGGGTCGTCCCAGACCACAGGGCGTGCCCCAGTGTGCCTCCTGGGCACAAGACCAGCCATCCCTGCGAACGACGCAACGTAGCTCATGTTTTGTTTGTCGTCGTCTGCCAACCGACCCTTGCGCTCCTTGGTCATCAAAAAGGTCTGCAGTGGTGAATAACGGGCGTAGCTCAAGCCACCGGAGGAGTGTGGCATGTGCTCAATCTCCCTACTGCGCGGGTTTGATCGGCGTTGTTGTGATAATTGAACGGCGATAAGATCGTGCCAAGAGGTAGATGGTTTGCTCGAGTTGCTGAGCTGGTAGGACGTCACGTCGTCGACTTGCTCGCGGGCTGCCCGCTGTTTGAGGAAAGCATCGCGGCAAGCACGTATTTTGTTGAGATACTCTGCAAACTCCTTGCGCATCATGACTTCGAGGTTGGGGATGTACGGCTGCCGCCAATGTTCTGGGCTCTGCGTTTGGGGAATATAGTCGGAGTCGACGATGTGCTCCTCGGGGGACAATTCCTTGTGGCTGGGGGTTATTTTAAGTTCATCCCAGCTCTTGATCCACAGCGCCTGTGGTTCAGCAGAGTTCCATTCTGTCTGGTACTCTGGGGTGTCGACGTTCTTGACGGTGACGTAGGCACCGCGACGACGGAGGGGGAGGGGGCGTTTGAAGCCCCAGTGACCACGGTGAGCGTCACCGCCGTGAGTGGTGTATACTTGGCTGATGCGAGGGTCGAAAGAGGAGAACTTTGAGTTTTTGAGGAGCGTCCCAAACGTCGAGCGGGTCAAGGCCGAGCAAGGCATCTCAAGCTGGCCAAGGAGTGGTTCCGACTGAATTTCGTGGCTCGACGCCGGCAATTTCCGGGTGGATACATAAAGAGACGGCGCCTCGAGAGAGGTTTGACACAAACCCAACGACGTCCAAATTACTGTTTGTCCTCCTGCACAGCGCTGCAAGCGCCAAGGATGGATGGTCCAGACAAACGTCGAAGACGAATGCTTGGGGGTCGTCTCGAAAACAGTCTTTGCTGACGTTCCTCCCGTTGGTCGAGGGATCAGGATGCAGGAACACCTGGAGATGTCCACAGCCTTTACAGTACGATACGTAGAAGTACGGCGCCGATAGTGATAGTGAGTCTCGTTTGTCCAACGCACGTGTCGAGCAGTCTCTGAGAGCTAATACACAGGTCCTCGACGTGAGTGTCTCTGTTCAGGCATATTTTTGTCGTCGAGCACCGAGGATGAGCATCCTGGTAAAAGAACACATCCCGCCCGCGAGGGTCTCTCTCGCTGAGGGTGTCATCCGAGGTTCCTATGGAGCCAACGGCAGTTGGAGGTGGATGGGGAGTTAAAGGCGAGGCTGAGGTGTTCTACAATCGTGCCTGTCGTCTTTCCTATGGCCTGGACTGACATTTTTCCTTGCTAGCGAAGCCCTGGCTCGTGCTGATGGCGAATGTACCGTGTAGTTGTATGTACAAGCCCGAATCAAAGTAGATGATCACGAGAATGGTTGATGAGTTCTCCCAGCCGAGTGGCAACGACAAGTCTCTTTCTTTTTCGCGCGCATACCTCTGCGCCTCCTCCAAAAAACCAACACGCGTCCACGACCTAGTTTATTTGCTCTCGTGCTTGATTCTGCCCTCGCAGAGTCCTCTTCGTCTTCCATTCGAAAGCCGAGCAGAAATTACAGAACAGGTCGCACCTATTCTCGCTTCTTCCCATCATTTCAGTTCCCGTGCATTTCACCGCTTTCCTCCCTCAACAGCCTTGCCGGATCGCGTCTTCGGGTGTAGGTATACTGTGCCGGTCCCTCCACGACCCAGATTGACCATTACTGCCCCAGTCGTCCTTTCGCACCGAAAGTGAACCATCTTCCCCCTCGAAGCGTGTAGCCCGTATTGAGTTCAGATCCCGCAGTGCTCTCTCCCTCAAATGAAATGTACCACCGCGCCTACCCATCAGTTCGTTCCGTCCCTTCGTCCCCCAATATCCCCGCCATGCCCTCCCCCAGTCCGCGTCTCGCACCACTCCTCCCACCCGCCGCCCTGGACAACCTGTCAAGCAAGTCCTCAGGTCTCCTTCTCAATCAGTCCCCTGTCGATGTATCGCCCGAGGTTCGTGCCATGTCCAAAGACCCAACGTTCTGCGGGATGCCC
The DNA here is from genome assembly GCA_038091275.1 of Tylopilus subfusipes. NCBI lineage: Eukaryota > Fungi > Basidiomycota > Agaricomycetes > Boletales > Boletaceae > Tylopilus > Tylopilus subfusipes. Next base: position 46,260 of record JBBPOB010000027.1, read on the forward strand.
TTAAAATATATGTCGTGAGCGTCATCCATGTTCACGCTCACCTCGTCAACTCACAAATTTGTCCTTTCCAAGGCTTGTCACCCTTGCTGTGCAGAATGCGTCCTTGTCCATAGTCATGCACTATTCACGGGTTTCCACCCCAGCCCATCTATCGTATTCGCCAGCTTCAGCCGTCCTTTTAGGCGAGATATTAAAGGGTTCGATATCCTTCTTGATCGCATTGTGGAGGGCCAAGGATGCAGATCTACCGTTATCTTCTCGCAAATCGTTCTGGGGTATCCTCCATTCGCTTGCTCCTTGGTCCGCTCCCTTTCGTCAAGTATGCAGCGAGGTCTTCAGCACCGATTGTTGGAAGCTCTCGATTCCTGCCCTACTTTACGTCGTGCAGAATTCCCTCCAGTTTGTCGCCATCGGGAACTTGCCTGTCGCCTCGTTCCAAGTCGCATACCAGATGAAGATTCTGACCACCGCTGCATTCTCCGTCCTACTTCTTCGCAAGAAGCTCTCCCCGACAAAGTGGCTCTCATTGTTCTTCTTGGCTATTGGCGTCGGAATCGTCCAAGTCCAAACTTCCACCTCGAGTGCCGGGCCCAGAGAAATTCGTGTGGGTAGCGCCCACGACGCAGCACCACTGCATATCCATATCATGAGCCCACTCAAAGGCTTTGGTGCCGTCACGGCCGCTTGCTTCACATCTGGTCTAGCCGGAGTTTACTTTGAGATGGTTCTCAAGAACTCAAGGGCCGATCT
>JBBPOB010000028.1:0-46879 GCA_038091275.1 Tylopilus subfusipes
ACTTTGCTCAGAGGAGTGTACAGATGCTTGATTATGTTCGTTCATTTGATCCATTCGTTTATGAACATCGTGACTTATTGTTCTTCACAGGACGAAGCGACCCCGTCTTGTTCGGTCTCGATGCCTTCGTGGATGTGTTGTGGCCGTACGGGCCATACTGGCGAAACCAGTTGAACAAGCCACGTCGAACTGCAGCCGACGATCGCGGCACACTTCCCTGGATACATTTACTTGCATCACTCTCAATGCCCGTTGCATACCATACACCAATTATTGTATATTGTATTAGCTTACTCGTGTACCGGAGACTATTTGCGTACATTCTGCCAGCGGCACATGAGCTTCGTCCGTATTGCATGCACGAACGAGGAAACAATCGTAAAAAAGTGCATCAGTGGATCGAGAACATGTTGGATGCGCACACGAGCACATATAAACGCTCCTCCCTCTTCGCATCCATGTCTCTTTCTTTCCATCGCTCCTTAGACTGTCCACCCCAGCAAGTGTACGGTACGACAACTCAGCGCTCAGCGATACCAAACCTTTCCTCTCATGGTGTCTTTGCATGGCATGTCGCTTGGTCCGATGACTGGGATATAGAACACTTGATCGGATTCCTCGGTTTGTAAAGAGGTTTGCCCGAAGAACGTGCCATTGAAGATATTCACTTGCGAAACAATTGTCTCCTACGTCAATCTGTTGATTATCGACGGGGTATCCGTGGCCAAAGAAGGCACTCCGGGCGCGAATGCAGATGTGCATGGGGTTGAGACGGCGACCACGAAAGCCAGGAGCATTGTTTGCAAGACATGACTCTACGACGGGTTCGATGTGAGTGACCCAAAAACGAGCACGGAACAGACTCACGTTGTGAGTGGGGCACTAAACACCACGCGGGCAACGTCGCGTTGCTAGTCCAGTATACAAGGTGAACGCTCAAAGGCGCCCCCACGAATTCTACCTGGGGTCCTTCCGCGCGGCGAGGGTTACAAGATGACACGTCGTTTGGGGGGGTACAGGCCTGAGGCGCACGGTGAACCCAACGAGGATCAGGCATACACCGAGCACAGAAGCATTTTGACCTAACCGAACGCGACGATCGACGGGCGGTAGCACGAGCTCGGTTTTCCTGGACTTGGTCGTTGCCTTCAAGCTCTGGGGCTAGCAGCCTCGTGGCTGGAACTCGTGGCCAGGAGGGTGAACGACGACGTTGGAAAAGCAAACAGTGCTATAACGAGAAGCTTTGAAGCGGACAACAACTTGGTTCAGGACAACCTTGAACGGCGTCTGTGCTACACCAACCGAAGTTACTCACCCTTGGCAATGTTGACTTCGACGAGCTCACGTCTACTTCGATTTCTGCTGTCGCTTCTCGCTCGCCTCCGTCTGTCCGCTGGCCGCATAGCACTCGCTCTTCGCGCCGGGTTAGTTTCGTTCTGGAGGACAATTCTATTTGCATATCCCAGACGCCAGTCTCGGATTCGCCGACTCCACGCAAGCAATGTCCCTGTGGTAGACAGCAACCCCACGGGAGAGCATTCGCAACGTGCGAATGCGTCGAATGTGGAAGAAGATCAAAACCACAGTACAATTCCCGCAACGCCGCCTGTGCGGATCACCTGGCAGGACAGATTATCGAGTCTCCGGGAACTCACTTTGAATTCTCAGCTCAGAAATTTCACCATACGCCATGCGACTCCTGAAGGAGGGTCACGGCGCTACATGTCAAAGTCCAGGATAGCCAAGTCGTAGGGACCATGTGTTTCAGTGCTTCTCTTACTCTCCATTCACACTAGCCCTTAGTCTGTTCGGAAGAGGCGCCAAGCATGACATCCCAGCTGGACAACAGACACTCTTGTCGTCGTGTGTTCACTTGCTTGCGAGACTGGTCTACTGTTTGACGTCCTTTTCAACATAGCTCATTGCCACTTCCACGTGGATGGAGACGATATGTTCACCCTGAAGGTGTCGGTCTTTTTTATCACGAAGAACTAGTACGTTCCTGTTCTCTACTATTTCACCCGCGTCGTGGACCTTCGCCCAGCGAATATTCACAGAGCACAATATTGGCGACCCAAGGAAGGAGAAAGAAATTCTTTTCTGTGCCAGGGACCTCGTCGAGAGGGCAATCCAGGCAGATGCTGTTACCCTGGATGAGCTCACGGAAATTGTCCTCAACATGTGCGGTCCTCAAAGTTGTGACTATTACTTTGTCGACCATACACACCGCCTTCTCTTCTGGGTGGATAAAGTTGACGTGAAGGACCTCGGTATCCATTCTAAAAAGAACACTGGATATAACCATATCAGTATGTCCTGTGTGTTTTCGGTATCGTTCACTAACTGCCATCAAGAATATAAGGTTGAGTCACATTACTGGTACGCATCTCCGGCTCGTCCCTCAGGTATTCATGCACTCGTTGTGTTCTATTCTGGTGCTAACCCTAACTCAGGTATATCGTAGTAACGTGCAGTCGAGGTCACACTGCGAATACTATCCCCATACATGCCCCCTTCCAAGCGAAGTCATCGAAGACCTTAAAGGGACGCTTAATTGTGCCAAGATCGGTATGCCCCCTTTGTAATACACATATCGTATTCTTGACGAGCCACCAGACATGATGACCACCGATTCCTCATCGAGCCCGTTCGGACAAGATGAACTCGTTGCGATGCTGGGTCTTCTCGACTCACTCAAGGGTACATCTCGTCTCATCATTCCTTGACCTTACTGACGTTTAGCAAAGGCGTCAAGAAGATTTCCGACCCGTACAGCATCTGGGTTATTGGTATGACCATACTTCATCTCGTCATGAGCTGGTGCTGATATGGAATGAAGCACGACTGACAGCGTACTTTAGTGAGTTCCGTTTAACTTGTCCGATGAGCATCTCTTTCTGAACACAATACCAGCTGACAACCAGTTCCTGAACTTTTACGGTCAGGCGTGCGCACGTTTGAATGCAGATACGCCGTTGTTCGGCAAACAGGATTGGAATCATTACTTTCTGTTTCAAGTCATCAATTTATTTCTCCTTGGTTCACCGAACGAACATGCCCTTCGTTTGCAGAGAGTCTGGGTTGACGGTATTATCATCCAGCCTCGCTGGAAGGACTTCATCAACAGGCTTACGACCGAGTTGGCCCGGTATACCATTTTCGTGAGTCTCCCTCGGTCTTGCATTGCTGGACGTCTCATTTGCTTGCAGTCCACAGTCATGCTTGCCGTGAACTTTAGCTTCCTCGCTGTTCCTGGTGTCATCACCCCAGGTGCAGCCGCAGGTCCGATCCAAATCATTATCTACTGCTCCGTGGTTTCAACGATCGCGTCAATCGTGTTTTCCTTTGGCTTGCTGAACGTGTACAGCAACCCGCGATTGCTGATCGGTCGGAACGTGGTATGTCTGCCCCGCCCGGCCGCTCTTGCTCGGCATATTCACGTTGGCCCATGATCATCGACAGCCGGAAGCCATGGGGACGCTCAGTCGAACGAAGACGGGCATGGCATCTCTTTGCATCACGCATAGTCTCCCGATCGCCTCCCTCGTATGGTCGTACGTCGTCTTCAAACTCACCCCCACTTCCATTCTATGGGTTGCTCACGTGGTTTTCCAGGATCGCGCTGTTCTTTGCGGCGCTCGCGGTGCAGATATTCGGTCCGAAACAAACTGCCACCGTCACGACCCTCAGCGTCGAGGTTTTGATTATCCTGTTGTTCATGGCCAGGGGCGTGGGGGTGATGCGGTTGTTCTCTATGAACGAAGACAGGAACGACGAGGATATCTCTGCTGAAAGTGATTTGCCTCCCCTGGGGCCGCAGAACGCTTGAGCCCCTGAGGGCTCTCGGAGAGCGAGTTTCGCGATTATCGGCTTGTTCATGGACGTGATTTGGACGGGGCTCTTACATTATTGACGGCTTTCACATAACTATCGCTTCCCTGGTATGATAGAATAATCCTACGATGAGATGCATTCAAAGGTTCTGTGTCAGACGTCGAACGGTAGCAAGATTGATTTCTTCATGAACCACTCACGCGACTCGGATCAGTTTGTGCGAGTCAATATGCGTATTTCGAGGCCCATCGCGTCCTACCTGATTGCGAAAACCACCATCGTGGGCTCGATCGATCGTTGCTCTGTCGACAAGCATGATAGTATCGTCCAGGTGAGACCCGTCCATGCATCAGAGATCAAGCTCGTATCAAGAGTAGTAGCATACAAGAAGGAATCAGAATGATCGTCCGCGGAAACTACAACTTGGTACAAGGAAGAATTTTGAATGTATCTACCCCCGACTTGGGGGAGAAGCCATGTCCCGGTCTTGGACAGGCCCGTCGGTACTACGGAGTCGGGCCATCATGATCAGAGAACGGATCGTCCTCCTTAGACTGGCGTCCTTGTCGCCCACATACACGCTTGACTTGCTTGCCATCGGCTGGGGCCGGGTGGAGGTAGGTAGAGGCAGGCAGTCAGTCAGTCAGTCCCATCATACTGCGGGTTGTAGTATGTGGGATAGGGATTCTTGTGTGATTGGTCGGACGATAAGCGGGAAGAAGGATTAGTGGCCCGGGGTTCAAACGTTCAAAGGTGCGTAAGGCTACCATTTCACGATGTTGTGTTTCCGCTCAGGCACTATATATGCTGTGTTACCGCTAGTGAGGTGATATATGAGACTGCAGCGATCGCCCTCCTCTCTGGACGGCGACGGGAAAGGAAGAAGTTTGGGAATTGTGGGCACCACTGGTTGAAGCGGAAGTCGGGCCGGGAATGAGAGGGGTTAACACACTGGATGTGGAAACAAGAGGGGTTAAGACGTCTCATCGACGGATCGCTTCACTAAACAAACCGAATCAACGGACACGCGTTCGCGAGGAAACACTGCTGCATACCACTCGACTCGTTCCTTGACGCTCTTGAAACCTACGAGTGTGGACCATTCGTGAGGATGTCGTCGACAAAGCCAAGTGGGTGCAAGTCCTCAGAAGCGATTTACGTCGACGGTACTGACAATTCGGTCAGACCGTAACGCGAGAATGGTTCTTAGGAGCGGCTCTGGTGCAGTAAGGGCAGTCGCTTTCCACCCTGCCGGAAACCATTTTTTCAGCGAGGCGAACGATGGAATACGACGGTGGCAAGTTGCAGACGGACTAGAGTTGGGAGGGCAAACAGGGATGCAGTTGAGAGCCATTTCCGTGTCAAGGGATCAAAAGTGGGTAGTCTGTGGGACCACGGAGGGAGCAACCGTGTGGAACGCAGAAATCCGTGAAAAGGTCGTCAAGGTGGAGGGCAGAGAGATTGTATATGCGGTCGATGTTGCGCCCGACTCGACCAGGTTTGCCAGCGGGACTATCGGGGAAGCAAACATCTGGAACATCACAACCGGGGAGAGACTGCTTGGCCCACTCAAACACGGCAGTGGTATGTGGGGGATCAAATTCTCGCTTGATGGTGGACGAATTGCCTGCGCCGGAAACTCATCCATTGAGATCTTCGACAGTCGCAATGGTGACCAGCTCGTCTCCATCGAGAACTGGATGCCCGGCTGGTACCTTCCTGTTGCCTGGTCCATCAATGGCCAACAGCTCTTCGCTGCATCCAGGGACAGCAAAATCAAATCGTTCGATTCGTCCACCGGATCCCAACTGACCGAGTGGGGGATTCACAAAAATGACGACCCGGGTTATATGTCCATTGTTCTCTCTGCAAACAACAAGTTTATTGCCTCCTCCGCTGGCCGTTGCGTTTCATTTTGGGACACATCGACCCACACTCGACTTGGTATTGTCGAGCAGACTAACCAGATATGGTCTATTGCCTTGTCGCCCGATGGTACTCGTCTTGCAACTGGCTCTAGTGGCTCGGGGACAATTATCATCCGGGATCTCAGCAGTGTCCTTCCCGATTCCTACCTCTCCAACACCGTAAGTACCACATTCCCAGGGTGAAGACAACGTTCACTCATCGATCTCGGCTTCCGTACGTGGGTAAAAAATCTTTGTTGTACCTGAACCCAGAATGTAAGTACTCATTGCTTCGAGTCGTCGACAGTTCTATGAATATCCCATTTATTGTCTCCAGACCCAAAATGCCAACTCGGAAAGGCCTCGAGACCAACCGGGTACTCAACACAGAGAACAGTCGCCGAACCAAGATGAAAAGCGAACCTCTGTAAAGGTAAGGTCACAGGATCGCCCTGTAGCTGACAGAGCAAATTGATTCTGATTCACGAACAGGCGATCGACAAACAACTCAATGGATCACAAGCCGATCGTCCGGGGCATGCCACTGGCAGCCGAGACGGCGACGGCGACGACGACGCTCTGCTCGAGGTAAGATGGGTTCGGCTCCTCCCCGGAGACACTTCGCTGATGATAATAACAGACGGAGTTGTCGCCAAGTACATCTGCCCCGTTATTCGACTACGACGAGGTAGGTGGTGGAAGGGTCTTCTCTGCCTCGTGTTAACAATGTGTTTCAGCCTCCTTCCCCAGCGTCGGATGAAAATCCTCCCGAGCCCGGTGTGCCACCACCGGACTCATCCCAAGCCAAACCGCTCGCTTCTCCCATTCCACCAACGACCTCGCCTGTAGATGCGCCTGGCCCAAATCCCAATCCTGAAACTTCCGAATCCTCCAAAGGGAATCAACGTCGAACGCCTCGGGGATGGTTCAGAACGATGATGAAAAGGGGCGGTCACAATCGGAAACTTCATCAAGGGGCCCCAGAGGAATCCGCTCTGACCGGTACACCGCCGTCGAACAAGAAATCTTCGACGGTGGCCGCTGGTCAGCGAGTAAGAGTGAGCGTGCCCCTCGCGTCCGTTTCCGTGACGTGGATATCTGACCCCTTGTGTCAGCGGGCTGCATGGTTGGTCGATGATGATGAAGTTCGTGTACATGTCGATTCATTTATGAACTCCATGACTGATTGTTCTTTACCAATTCAGAAACCCTATCAGTCGAGGAAGAAGCCCAATGCCACACCGTCTGGGGGACAGCCCAACGTCATTCCGTCTGAAAAACAACCCACCGTCACTCAGTCCGGGGAACAGCCCGACGCCACTCCGAAATCAGAGGTCAATCCTGCGAATACTCCCGATGACGCGATACCTGGGTCCTCGGGTACCAGACACCACGTCGAGGTGATGGTATACTTTGTTCTCGCGCAAGCTGATGCTCACGTCGATTTTCGTAGCGAGGACCTGGAGAACCATCATGGGAGAAGGTCAATTTCACCTGTTCGGTCTGGATACCTTCGTGGATTCGTCGTTTCCGCACGGGCCATAGTGGTGAAAGGCATTAAACGACCCACGTCAGGTTGCGGACAGCGATACAGATACCTACCTACTATAGGCACGTCTATTCATCACTAGTTGTTCTAGCTGCATTCTGCATCTTCCTTGGGGGACTTTACCCGTATCGCTATCAATACCTACTGTATACTACATATTGCCTATCATATGTACGAGATCAGCCAACTACTGGAGACTAGGAACACAATCTAGAAAAAGTACATCAGTTCTCCGAGCCATGCCCGACGTCGCGTTGTCGCAGCATCACTCTCCCGGCCATGACCACAAACATCGATCGACGTCAATGATGCACTGTGGCACTGAAATTGAATCCTGAATCCCGATACCACGGAGATGAGATGTGAGCCAACCATAAAACGATCCTGCGACCAAGGTCGTTACCGGAGCAAGATGTCAGGTAGGCTGTCAGAAAGAACGGCGATATTACCGAGCCTATTCCTCACTGCGGGTTCTATGATGTTGCTTGCGAGCAATTCTGCTGGTCGATACTGTGACAGTCAGGGCATCTACGTCCCCTGGTCGAGTTGTAGTGAGAGTACCTCTCTGATTGTCTTGTGGCTGGCTCATCAGGATTCGTCGCCAAAGTTCGACTTACCGGCTGGTCACTTTCAAGTTCCAAAGGGATCTCGGCGGGTCGTGATGGGTTTCACCGACTCGGATCGATGGGTCACATCGCACTGGCAACGAGTACCTAACTGGGATCCAAGTCAGAATGAGCGCCCAAGGCACGAGGCGCGTCGAAAACAAACCAAATCAACGGATACGCGTTCGCGAGGCAACACTGCTGCATCAACCACGACTCAACCACTCGCCTTATTCCCTGACATCTTGAAACCTACGAGTGCGGACCGTTTGTTAGGATGTCGTCGACAAAGCCGGGTGCGTGGTATGTCCTCGGTAGCGATTTACAGTGCTGACAGTTCAGCTAGAGCATAACGCGGGAATGGTCCTTGGGACCGGCTCTGATGCAGTAAGGGTGGTCGCTTTCCACCCTGACGGAATCCATTTTTTCGGTGAGGCGGACGATGGAATACGACGATGGCAAGTTGTAGACGGACAAGAGATGGGAAGGCAAACAGGAATGGACTTGAAAGCCATTTCTATGTCAAGGGATCAAAAGTGGGTAGTCTGTGGGACCGCGAAGGGAGTAACTGTGTGGGATGCAGAAATCCATGAAAGGGTCGTCAAGGTGGAGGGCAGAGAGACTGTATACGCGGTCGACGTTGCGCCCGACTCGACCAGGTTTGCCAGCGGGACTGTCAGGGAAGCAAACATCTGGAACATCACAACTGGGGAGAGACTACTTGGCCCACTCGAACACGGCAGTGGTATGTGGGGGATCAGATTCTCGCCTGATGGCGGACGAATTGCCTGCGCCGGAAGCTCATCCATCGAGATCTTCGACAGTCGCAATGGTGACCAGCTCGTCTCCATTGAGAACCAAATGCCCGGCTGGTACCTTCCTATTTCCTGGTCTATCGACGGCCAACAGCTCTTCGCTGCATCCAGAGACAGAAAAATCAAGCTGTTCCATTCCTCCACCGGATCCCAACTGGCAGAATGGGGGGTTCACAAAAATGACAACCCGGGTTATATGTCCATTGTTCTCTCTGCAAACAACAAGTTTATTGCCTCCTCCGCTGGCCGTTGGGTCTCATTTTGGGACATCTCCACTTACACGCAACTAGGCATTCTCGAGGAGACTTACGAGATATGGTCTATTGCCTTGTCGCCCGATGGTGCTCGTCTCGCAACTGGCTCTCGCAGCTCGGGGACAATTATCATCCGGGATCTCAGCAGTATTCTTCCCGAGTCCTACCTCTCCAACACCGTAAGTACCACATTCCCAGGGCGAAGATAACGTTCACTCATGAATCTCGACTTCCATACGTGGGTAAAAAATCTGAACCCAGAATGTAAGTACACATTGCTTCGAGTTTTGAATATCCCTTTTATCGTCTCCAGACCCAAAATGCCAACTCGGAAAGGCCTCGAGATCAACCGGTTACTCAACACAGAGAGCAGTCGCCGAACCAAGATGAAAAGCAAACCTCTGCAAAGGTAAGGTCGCAGGATCGCCCTGTAGCTGACAGAGCGAATTGATTCTGATTCACGAACAGGCGGTTGACAAACAACTCAATGGATCAGAAGCTAATCGTCCGGGGCATGCCACTGGCAGCCGAGACGACGACGACGACGACGCTCTGCTCGAGGTAAGATGGGTTCGGCTCCTCCGCGGAGACACTGCGCTGACGGTAATGACAGACCGAGCTGCCACCTAGCACATCGGACGCGTTGTTCGACTACGAAGAAGTAGGTAGCGAAAAGGTCTTCTCAGCTTCATGTTAACTATGCTTTTCAGCCTCCGTCTCCTGCATCGGATGAACATCCTCTCGAGCCCGGGCCCGCTGCGCTACCACCGGACTCATCCCAAGCCAAACCGGTCGCTTCTCCCGTTCTACCAACGACCTCGGCTGTCAGGATGCCTGGCCCAAAGCCCAATCCTGAAGCTGCCGAGCCCTCCAAACGTCGAGCATTCGGAGGCAGGTTCAGAACATTGATGCAGAGGAATCGGAATCGGACGTCGCATCAGATGCCCTCAAAGGATACCAGTCGCAGTCGAACGTCTCAGGAGATGGCCTCAGTGGATCCCAGTCGCAATCGGATGCCTGATGAAATACCCTTGGAAGATCTCCCTCAGACTAACGCACCACGAGCAAGAGTACCGCCTTCAAACACGCAATCTTCGACAATGGCCCCTGCTCAGAAGTTATGGGTGAGTGCGCCCCCTTTATCTTCCATTCCTAGCGCACGGATATCTGACCACTTGGCTCAGAGGAATGCTCAGATGCTTGATTACGTTCGTTCATTTGTTCCATCCGTTTTTGAACATCGTGACTCATTGTTGTTCACAGGACGAAGCGACTCCGTCTTGTTCGGTCTCGATGCCTTCGTGGATGTGTTGTGGCCGTACGGGCCATACTGGCGAAACCAGTTAAATGAGCCACGTCGAATTGCAGCCGACGATCGCGATATCTAGTAGCACTTCCTATCATTTTTCGACCAGTTGCTCTCATAGAACATTCTGTATCTCTCCTGGAGACATTTACCCGTATCTCTCGGCATACTGTACATCGACTAACATGTGTTATAATTAGCTCGATCGAGTAGTGGAGACGTCTATTGGCATGCATTCCAGCCTGCATCTGTATCGAATGCACGAACGAGCCAAGGAAACGATCGTCAAGAAAAGTACATTAGTGCATCGAAAACGCGTTAAATGCTCACGCCTCGGAGCACATTCGTTTAAATTTCTTGAGTCTATGCTCTGTTCGTCCCATAGCTCCAAGCGCACGGTAGTAACGCCACTCTGACCTGGAATGAGCTCTCGCCCTTCTCCAGGTGCTTGAAGCGCCTATATGGTAGTGCAAACGCTGGATTCGATATCGCCCCAAGTGCTCATACTGTGACATGAGGGATGATGGGGTAAAAGAACGCAGCTGACGTACCGGAGAGCAAAAGACATTTAGTGCGTAAAATCTCGCCTTGGACGCGTTCAGCGCGGACGTTGTGGGTAGCCTGTTGACAAGGCGCATTGAACAGTAGAAAAGAGAGGAGGGGTGATGCATGGGTCCGCCACTACTACGTGTTTTCCTCGATGTATTCGACAGAAGAGCATCATCTCTGCAGATTTGCCCGTCCGACTTGAAGCGTTGATGGTTTCGGCCTGTATCTCGATAGCTGCTGCGACCTGGTCAAGGGAGGGCGTAAATCTCGAGCGGGTCACGACTGCGACGGCGGTACGGTGAATGGAACGTGTCTGAGGAATGACATGGCGATGACTTGTCATGAGATGGATGGAGTAAACAGCATTTTAGCGAGCGATTTAGCAGACGAGCAGGCCATTGTCAAGTGTGAGATCGTCTGTTGACAACGGACGGTGTGATCGAATGTGATACGTGCCCGTCGACGACTCGTGGATGAGGGAGAGGGCAACAAGGCCGTGTGATCCCGGTTAGGTCCGATGACTGCGATATACAGTGATTCGAGTTACGCGATGGGCCTCATTTGGGAGCTGAGGACGTCAGAGACGGTGGCTACTGTGGCGATGAAGTGATATAGCGATCACAATGCTGGCTAGACTGAGGTCCGAGTGTGTTCGAGGGCGAAGGGGCAGGTGCGTCGGGGAGTGCGCGGCAACGCGGATATCAGTTGAAGATGGACAACTGGCGTGTTGTGCGACCGGTCACGATTTCCGCCGACCAGCCGGTGGGAGAGCCTGAGAGGGTTCCGGGGACTCGGGCCGTTGCAGCAGGAAGGGTCATCAATCTACATATGGAAGTAGGAAGGGGTCGAAATAAACAAGTGACAACTCGCTCTCGTCCTGCAGTGCAAGTGGAGGACTCGCGCACCAAAGCAAGGCACCTGCAGGTCGCTCACAAGGCTCGCGTCAATCCAGGCTCTCTCTCCCTCGACTTTCCATGTCAACCTGCACTGCAGACACCTTGACAAATATTCCGCCGCTCTTCAAAGCCCTCCACTCATCTCCCTCCAGTAAGTATACCCCCCGCTCCCAATGCCCATCATTCAGACGCCTTCGCACGTTCCTCTCAGAGCATCTCGTGCCTGCAGTAAGTGAATTCGGTTCTTCATCGATCTCATAACAGTATTCATCGTCATGTCCCTCAAAGTCGGGACCACCGGTTGTCGGGTCACAACAACCGTAGATGGAAGCTGAAATCCTTAGTGAACAGCGAGAAGGTCAGCGCATTTGCAAAGTCATCAAGACTTGGAGTGCGAACAGTGCACGATCATTGCCGAGTACATCAAGGGACACAGTCCAAGATCTCGTCCGATCCAGCTATTCATGATCAAGCAACGTCACAGATGTGATCTGGTGCACCACCAACATTAGTTTGTACGTCCTCCCCTCCCTTTTCCATCTCGCTAATGCAGCCATTTTATTTTTCAGCTTCTCTAACCCCCACCGTCCCTCTGTTCATGGCGCACTCGTTTCTCAGAGTACAGCTGCCCGCCTGCGTATCGCCATTGCCGACCAAATTGTTCGACGGACTGTACCTCCCTCCAGGTATCGCCCTCACCCCCAGACGGCCCAAGTTCACCCAACACCTCGAGGGACTGGCGCATTGGCATGCTTCCTCCAACGTACCGATGACAGCTCTCTGACGCCCGGTGGTATGACGAATGGTAAAGCAGAGTGTACGGTCTAGAATCGGTGCAGCGCATTTCATTTCATACCCAGTACGTAGTCTATCATGACATGCCGTCTAGAGAGGATGGAATGCAATCAAGCCAACAAAATCCGGGACCATTGCAAATGTACGCACACCGGCCATGTAGCATAAATCTAGGAATACTAAGCGTATAATGGAGGGGTTATGCCGCACTTGAATCATCGTCGATATCAATATATAGGCCTTGCACACATCTGCGGTAACTTGTCAAAGTTTGCGTCGTCGCTCAGGATCCTCTTCCCTTCCCAACGACGGGAACACGCACAAAGTAGCACGAGACCGACTCACAGCACAGAAAACCGAGTCCCATGCCGCTTCGATAGTCGATGCATTTGCGGTTACCCCACACATTGATAAAGTATACCTGCAGTTCAGCGAGATGCGGCTTCAGGCAAGCGGAGTTCGGCATGGAGGACGAGCGCTTGCTAGAGTCCTTTCAGTCGTCGAAGACGATGAACCCAACGATCCACCTCGTCACGAAACGTCCTGAAAGCAGGGCTCCCAAAGCGCGATGCCTTGTCGTCTATCAAAAGTGTTTGTCGAGCGATGCGCTCGACTTGCTCTAGGATGTTGAGAATAGGAGCATGGACGCGCTTCAACCGTCAACGGAAAGGGGAAGCAAACGCACAGTCTCGGTGACCCCGACGGCAATGATGAGCTTGACGTTGATGACCGATTCGTTGAGTTTTTCGACAAACGTCATAATGTTAGCATGAGTCTGAGACTTTCGATGGTCTTCTGGTTGATGACTGGATAGAATGTGTTTGGCAGGTGTTTCAAGTTCGGGCGTCATCGTGGTAGTTCCTCAAGTTGGACTTGTTAGGAGAATTGTGATCACCTACATTGAATCATCCATTCACCTGATGCATCTGCGTTCGTAAACGCGCTAGATGCATGTTTGCTATTAGAATCAGTATCATTAGTACCTCTCAGAATTGGTGTTCGTACTGTCCAAATTCAGAGTGTCCATTTTCATGTTCTAAGGCTGGCTCGCGTCATGCATATACCCACAACGATGAAATTTATTTTGCTGGAATGCCGTCTCTTCTTTCTTTGATGAGCTGAGTTGTACAGTGGTAGTCAGTCACCACACAGACCGGGGCAGCCTAAACTGAGAAGAGATATACATACGATGAACGAGTTTCCTGGTAAGGTTGCGACAGGGTGCACCGTGCACCGATCAAATGGTCTTAGCAACGAGGGCCCAGCCTGAGGTAGGCGTGAGCGCCCAAGACACGAGGCATTGCGTAAACAAACCGAATAAATGGACATGTTTGTGAGGCAACATTGCTGCATACCACAACTCACCCCGTTCCTTGACGTCTTGAAACCTACGAGTGCAGGCCATTAGTGAGGATGTCATCGACAAAGCCTGGTGCGTGGGAGGCCTCAGAAGCGATTTCACGGTGCTGATAATTCGGTTAGATCATAGTGCAAAAATGGTTCTTGAAACCGGCTCCGCTGTAGTACTGGCAGTGGCTTTCCACTCTGAAGGGACGCATGTTTTCAGTGGGACAAGAGATGGGATTCGACGATGGCGACTTGCAGATGGACAAGAGGTGGGAAAGCAAACGGGGATGATGGTGCTGGCCATTTCTGTGTCAAGGGATCAAAAGTGGGTCGTGTGTGGAACATCAAAGGGAGCGAGCGTGTGGGACGTGGAAATTCGCAAAAAGGTTGTCGAGGTGGAGTACAGAGAGGATGTGATTTCAGTCGACGTCGCACCTGACTCGACCAGGTTTGCCACCGGGACTGACAATGGAAAAGCGAACATCTGGAGCATCTCCACTGGGGAGAGACTGGTCAGCCCAGTCGAACTTCAAGTTGGCAATTATGTGTGGGGGCTCAAGTTTTCCCCGGATGGCGGACGGATTGCCTGCGCTGGACGCTCATCCATCGAGATCTTTGACAGTCACAACGGTGACCAGCTCGCCTCCATCAAGAACCGAATGCCTCGCTGGTACCTTCCTATTGCCTGGTCCATTGATGGCCAACGACTCTTTACCGCATCCACAGATAGCACAATCAAGTCTTTCGATTCTTCCACCGGATCCCAGCTGGCTGAATGGCGAATTCATGAAAACGACGACCCAGGTGACATGTCCGTCGCACTCTCTGCCAACAACAAATTTATTGCCTCCTCCGCTGGTCGTTCCATCTCATTTTGGGACACTTCGACTCACACTCAAATCGGCATTGTGGAAGACACTCAGAAGATACGTTCTATCGCATTGTCGCCCGATGGTACTCGTCTTGCAACTGGATCTAGCATCTCGGGAACAATCATCTGGGATCTCAGGGGCATTCTTCCCGATTCCTACCTCCCTACCAAAGTAAGTACCACGTTCTCAGGTCGAGGATAACGTTCACTCATCAATCTCCGTACGCGTGTAAAATTCTTTGTTGGACCTGAACCCAGGATGTAAGTACTGATTTATTTGACTCGTCGACAGTCTCACGAAGATCTCATTTTTTGTCTCCAGATCCAAAATTTGAGCTCGGAAGGACATGAACAGGCAGCCGACGAACTACCCGAAGGATCACAAGCCGATCGTCCGGAGCAAGAGACTGGCAGCCGAGATGACGACGACGACCCTCTGCTCGAGGTAAGACTAGTTCGGTTCCTCCCAAAGGTGCTGCGCTGACGGTAATGACAGACCGAGCTGCCACCTAGCACATCAGACGTATTATTTGACTATGAAGAAGTAGGTAGCGATAGGGTCTTCTCTGCCTCATGTTAACAACGTGTTTCAGCCTCCATCTCCGGCATCGGATGAACATCCTCTCGAGCCCGGTGTGCTACCACCGGACTCATCCCAAGCCAAACCGCTCACTTCTCCCATTCCACCAACGACCTTGTCTGTAGAGGTGCCTCACCCAGAACCCAATCCTGAAACCGCCGAATCCTTCAAAGGGAATCAACGTCGAATGCCTCGGGGATGGTTCAGAACAATGATGAAGAGGGGCGGTCACAGTCGGGCACTTCATCAAGGGGGCCCAGAGGAATCCGCTCCGACGAGCACACCGCCATCGAACAAGAAATTTTCGACGATGGCCACTACTCAGCGCGTAAGAGTGAGTGTGCCCCTTGTGTCCGTTTCTGTGACACGAATATCTGACCACTTGGTTCAGCGGGCTGCATGGTTAGTTGATGATGATGAAGTTCGTGCATATATCGATTCGTTTATGAACACCATGACTGATTGTTCTTTACCAACCCAGAGACCCGCTGGGTCGGGGAAACAGCCCAACGTCACTCCATCTGGGGAACAGTCCGCCGTCATTCCGTCTGCGGAACAACCCACCATCACTCAGTCCGGGGAACAGCCCAAGGTCACTCCACGATCAGCAGCCGGTCCTACCAATGCTCCAGACGACGCGAAACCTGGGTCCTCAGGTGGCCAACTCAACGTTGAGGTGATGGTATACTTCGTGCGCACGCAAGCTGCTACTGACGTCGATTTTTATAGCGAGGACCTGGAGAACCATCATGGGAGAAGGTCACCTGTTCGATCTGGATACCTTCATGGATTCGTCGTTGTTGTCGCACCCGCAGGCCATAGTGGTGAAACGAGCTAAATCAGCCCCTTCAACGACGATCCCAATATCTACTATGGACACATTGTTGCTGGTCGTTCTAATGGCATATTCTGCATTCTCCCTGGGACTTTATCCACATCGCTATCAATGTCTATTATATACTACATGTTGACTGTCATACATCGTACGAGATCAGCCAACAACTGGAGACTAGGTGCATCATGATACATTTCGTCAGCGGTATATATATAGAGACTGGTGTTCAACGTTCAACAAAGACAATCTACAAAAAGTGCATCAGTTTCCCGAGCCATGCTCGACGTCGCGTTATCGCAGCATCACCTTCTCGCCCATGACTATAAACATCGATCGACGTCAATGATGCATGTGACACTGAAATTGAATCCTGAAACCCATAACCACGCTATAACACTTCAGCCAACGTGGAAAGCGAGGAGCCGCTGGTGTGTTTCAAACATTTTCTTTTACTCTCAGACCCAGGCTGAATGAGACCAGGCATTGCGCTCAGTACTATACACAACACAGAGCTGCTCTTGAGAGCAACAAGGCTGGCACGTTCGAGGAGCTGTCACGTCAACGAAACCCCATCCTCTTTGTAACGTGAGTTTCGATAATGATTTTCAGACGATGCAAAAGCGTGGTCGGATTTTCTTAGCACCGATGCCGTGCACAACCAGAATGCTCCATATTTTGCTTCTCAAGCGACCCACGATGAAAACATTGAAAAGGCACGCCTTCCCCATCCTCTGAGTGTTCAACGTTCAACGTTCCAGCTTAGCTTCAAGTCGCGCTCGGGTCGAAATAACCAACACGGCACATGCCCGTATTTTCTTCCTTGGTGCATCCCATGTCGAGCCTGCTGCACAGTCGTGTGCATGAAAACTATTCGCTCGGACAAGTCGTCTTACTGGCAGGATACAGTGTCGTTATTTTATCTGCCGGACTTGATCGGTCTAACCCGTCTGTGGATTTTGACCGCAGTGGCTGGGTCACTGCTTCTCAGCTCCCTTTCATGGTATATGTTCTCGCCACAAAGGACAGGGTGATCGGCGTGCTGATTGGTGTGACCTCCCTCAAACAACGCACGTCTCTTCGGATTCAAAGATCGTAGTCAGGCGTCAACCGCAGACCCGTGGTTGACGCTGGTCTAGATATTCGTCGGGCCCATTCTCTTTGAAGTCTAGTAGACGAGCTAGATGCGGAAGTGGTCTTTCCGAGAAGACAGACTCGTGGCCCAGGGTCAAACTTCGACGGTCTACGTTCACGGTGCGCGGGTATGCATGCGTCGCACTACGTCGTGGTTACTTGCAGACAAATTGTCGTGGTGTTCGGTGCCCCATCACAAATGTGAGTCTGTTCGTGCATTTCGGGGCCATTGCCGTCGAGTCACGTCTTGAATACAGCGCTCCTAGTTCTATGTACTTGCAGCCAATGACCGAGCCCTGAAGCGGAAGCGAGACGTGGTCTTATATTGCTTTTTCCTATCCTATCCTGATCGAGTGCAACTTTGCGCGATTGGCAACCGACACCCACATGAACCCTTGTAGTGGCGACGTCAAGGTAGTACTGACAACTACCGAGATTGATGGCGTCCACCCGTTTCACTGTCGCGGACGAGTACCGTTCGCCAACCCAGGCAAGTAACCTAACCCTCGCAATCAGAGCGGACACAGATGCTCAGGTGAAGCTATGAGGGGTCTATACCGGTATGAACCTCCGTACTGGCACGAAGGAGCGTCCCGTGATACGCCCACATTAATATTGTCCCGCCCATAAGAAATTGCTTATGGTGGCCGTACCGTCGTCCGCGATATCCACCCAAGGTCGGGTCACCATCGTTTGATTCCATTAGAACTCTCTTTCCGCTCTGACATGCCATGATTGACAATGAAACTGTAGTCTATGACCGGGCCATCAGTGCAAGATAAACCAAGACCGTTCGCACCCTAGTGATACAGGTCTGAATGGACCATTACGTTTGGTGGCCGATTTGAACAGGGTTGGGAGCCCTCGGATGGACCTAGATCGAATCATCCATTCACCAGATGCGTCTGTGGACGTGGACGTGGAAGATCATGATGTCCGTTGGTTATTAAAGTCAGTATCCCAGCATTCCACAGAATCGTCGTTCGCATGTACTGCTCGAATTCGGAGTGTCCATTTTCACGTTCTGGTGTCGCGCATACACCCACAGCGAGACAATTTGCTTTGCTGAAAAAGCGACCCTTTTTCTTCAATGAGCTGGTAGTCAGTCATCACACAGAGGGCCAGGGTGGCCTAAAGTCAGAAGAGACATATACACGATGAGCAAAGTTCCTGGTACGACTGCCACGCGGAACGAACTCGGCAGGGCGCGCTTAACACCACATCGACCGGTGCAACCTAAAGTTAGCAGATATACACATGATGAGCGAGTTTCCTGCATTAAATGAACTCGACAGGTCGTGACGGGTTTGAAAATTTCACCAATCAAATGGACACATCGCAACGAGCACCTAAACTGGGATCCGAGTAAGGATGAGCGCCCAGGACACGAGGCGCTTTGTAAACAAACCGAATTATTTAACGGACATGAGAGGCAACGCTGCTGCGTACCACGACTTACCCCATTCCTTGACGGCTTGAAACCTACAAGCGCGGACCATTGGAGAGGATGTCGTCGACAAAGCCTGGTGCGTTGTAGCCCACAGTAGCGATTTGCGGTGCTGACGATTCGGTCAGGCCATAATGCGAGAATGCTTCTTGGAAGCGGCACTGCCGGGGTACTAAGGGCACTCGCGTTCCACTCTGATGGAACGCATGTTTTCGGTGGGACAACAGATGGGATTCGACGATGGCAACTTGCAGACGGACAAGAAGTGGGGAAGCAAACAGGGATGAAATTGAGAGCCATTTCTGTGTCGAGGGATCAGAAATGGGTCGTGTGTGGAACCGAGAATGGAGCGAGCGTGTGGGATGCAGAGATTCGCAAAAAGGTCGTCGAGGTGGGGGGCAGAGAGGATGTGGTTTCAGTCGACGTTGCACCTGACTCGACCAGGTTTGCCACCGGGACTGACAATGGGAAAGCGAACATTTGGAGCATCTCGACCGGGGAGAGACTGGTCGGCCCAGTCGTACTTCAAGATGGTGGTTTTGTGTGGGGGCTCAAGTTTTCCCCAGATGGTGGACGGATTGCCTGCGCTGGAAACTCATCCATCAAGATCTTCGACAGTCGCAACGGTGACCAGCTCGTCTCCATTGAGAACCCAATGGCTGGCTGGTACCTTTCTATTGCCTGGTCCATCGACGGCCAACAGCTCTTCACTGCATCCACCAACAATAAAATCAAGTCGTTCGATTCCTCCACTGGCTCCCAGCTGGCAAAATGGCGAATTCACACAAACGACAACCCAGCCTACATGTCTATCGCCCTCTCTGCCAACAACAAATTCATTACTTCCTCTGCTGGTCATTTCGTCTCGTTTTGGGACACTTCCACTCACGTGCAACTAGGCATTGTCGAGCACACTGGGCGGGTATCGCATATTGCCTTGTCGCCCGATGGTAGTCGTCTTGCAACTGACGGTTCCGAGTCAGGGACAACCATTTGGGATCTCAGCAGTATCCTTCCCCCGTCCTACCTCTCTATCAATGTAAGTACCACATTCCCAGGTCGAGGATAATGTCTACTCATCAATCTCTACTTCCATATGCACAAAAAATCCTTGTTGGACCTGAACCCAGAACGTAAGTTGTCATTGCATTGAGTCGTCGACAGTCCTGTGAATATCATTTTTGTTGTCTCCAGACCCAAGATGCGAGCTCGGAAGGACACCAAGATCAACCCAAGCCTCAGCACGAAGAACAGTCACTGCACCAAGAAGCAAAGCAGGATTCTCCTGAGGTACGATAGCAAGATCGCTCTGTAACTGAAAGAGCGAATTGATTCCGGTTTATGAACAGGCAGCCGATGAACTACCCGAAGGATCACAAGCCGATCGTCCGGAGCAAGAGAGTGGCAGCCGAGACGACGACGACCCTCTGCTGGAGGTAAGACTAGTCCGGTTCCTCCCCGGGGACACTGCGCTGACGGTAACGACAGACCGAGTTGCCACCTAGCACATCGGACGCGTTGTTCGACTACGAAGAAGTAGGTAGCACGAGGGTCTTCTCTACCTCGTGTTAATAACGTGTTTCAGCCTCCGTCTCCGGCATCGGATAAAAAACCTCTCGAGCCTGCTGCGCTGCCACCGGACTCGTCCCCTACTAACCAGCACTTGTCTCCTGGTCCACCAATGACCTCATCTGTTGGCGGGATGCCTTGCCCAAAGCCCAATCCTGAAGCTACCGAGTCCTCTAAACCCCGAGCGTTTGGAGGCAGGTTCAGAACATTGATGCGGAGGAATCGCAATCGGATACCGCATCAGAAGCCGCCAAAGGATACCAGTCGAAGTCAGGTGTCTCAGGAGATGCCCTCGGTGGATCCCAGTCATAATCGGGTGCTTGATGAAATACCCTTGGAAGATCTCCCTCAGACTGGCACACCTCGAACAAGAGTACCGCCTTCAAACATGCAATCTTCGACAATAGCCCCTGCTCAGAAGTTATGGGTGAGTGCGCCCCCTTTTTCTTCCGTTTCTAGCGCACGGATATCTGACCACTCGGCTCAGCGCAATGCACAGATGCTTGATTATGTTCGTTCATTTGGTCCATCCGTTTATGAGCGTCGTGACTTATTGATCTTCACAGGGCGAAGCGACGCCGTCTTGTTCGGTCTCGATGCCTTCGTGGATGTGTTGTGGCCGGACGGGCCATACTGGCGAAACCAGTTAAATAAGCCACGTCGAATTGCAGTCGACGATCGCGATATCTACCGTACTAGCAGGCGCTTCCTATCGTTCTCGACCAGTCATTTTCCAGGAACATTGTGCATCTTTGGACACTCTGGGGACATTTACCCCGTACTAGTATTGCTCTCAACGTCTGTTGCATACTATACAACGACTATTGTATTGTATTACATAGCTCAGTCAATAATGGGACCACATATTCTCGAGTCAGCGACACGTAGCAGGCAATCGCGAGCCTCGTCTGTATCGCATCCACGGACGAGTCGAGTCAATCGTAAAAAAAAAGTACATTGGTACGTCGAAAACATGTTGGATGCTCAAGCGCTCACCCCTCGGAACGCATTCTTTTTAAACCCTCCTCGCATCGATGCTCTGTTCGCTATATCGCTCCAAGTGTACCGACCTGTAACCCGCCGCAGCGAAAGGTTTCTATGCTCAGCTGACGTGCTCTCGCCCTTCTCCAGGTGTTTGAAACGCCGATGACGGTAGTGCGTACGCTGGATTCGACATCACCTAAGTGCTCATACTGTGACATAAGGGATGGATGGGGTAGAATCTAAGAGAACCCAGCTGATGTACCGGAGAGCGAAGACGTTTAGCGTGTAAGTTCTCATCTTGGACGCGTTCAGCGCGGACATTGGGCACCTGAATCGGGGGTAGCCTGTCGGCGAGACGTGTTGAACGATGGAAAAGAGAGGAGGGACGATGCATTGTGCAAAACCCATCCACCACTATATGTATTCCTCAGTGATGTGTTCGGAAGCAGCACGTCGTTTACGGGTTTGCCCGTCGATCTTGAAGCTTTGATGGTTTCGGCGTTTGCGCTCAGCTCGCTGTCGGGTAAGGATTTAGACTTGCTTCTCGATGGCTGCTGCGACCTGGTCAAGGGAGGGTGTAAATTTCGAGGGCCACGACTGCGACGGCGGTATGATGAAGGACATGGGCGATGACTTGTTATTCGGGGATGGAGGGTTTCAGTGAGCGATTCACTAGACGAGAGGCTGACCACTGTCAAGTGTAAGTTCATCCCTTGACGACGAACTGCGTAGTCGAAATGGGATACGTACCCGTCGACGAGGTAGTCGCCCCGTCATGTGGCCCGCATGAGGGGAAGGCCATGCCAACGATCTCAGATCTTAAGACAACCGAGTGATCATTGAAATATTGAACCCCGTCGCGGGCTGCCGAGTTCATCGAACGCGGTCTGACTGGGGAACTTGCTTGCTCGTCGCGTGTGTCTGCTGACCTTGGATCGCGCCGGTGTTTACTAGTGTTTATCCCTAATCAACCAATATCGCCAACCAGAGCATGCCCACCTCGTCCTACGCCCATCCATCGAGTCGCACAATGATCCATTTGAATCGTGCCAAAACGGCGAATCAGGAGATAGGGATCACCTGCTCGAGGAATGTCGCAAGAAACCCAAAAATGAGCTGCACTGTAACCATCGCGGGTCCCCTCCATGATCAAGAAACTGCGTACTACCAACTCCATTGCTACTCCGCCCCAACCAAAGCCCAGGTGCACCAAAGCGAGACGCGCATATGGCCATCTCGATCCTACAAGGCTCCCTCCAAACCTGAAGGTGGTTGCTGATAACCCTCTCTTCAGTGCGTCCTGGACCGTCTACTCACCACCACAGCCAGCGATGTCGACAATGTCCTCTTCGCCAAGAGTCGGTTTCCCCAGTCGACATGGAAATGCTTCCATATTCCGGCTTGCAGCGGCTCTACCTCAGTGGTCAGGCCACAGTGGAGATGTTCGCTTCTCCCTCGCGTCTACCACGCCCCGCACGAAGAGCGTGCTACAACGACTTGTTGAGCGACAGCCTCAACTCGGAATGGTCACGCCTGTCCATCCCACCCTCATCCGTGCCCAACCTCTCTGCGCCTGCAGCACCGACAGATGAGCCCGACCAGATCCGTCCGATATGGACCATTACCGTGAACATCGCAGAGACAATAAAGCTCTTCCATGTGTTTCTTCGTGGGTTCAAACCAACGTACCGTGCCATGCACGATCGTGAGCAAAACTTACTGACGATTATTCTCCGTAGAAGCTGGGGTCGTCACGTACGCGCCACAGACGGATCATGCGTCAGACGGGATTGACTGACTTCAATCTGGATACAGTCGACCTCCTCCCTTACCCTCGTCGAGAACTGTTTGCGGTGCTTGGGGACGTGAGACCCTCGATGGACCAAGTCCTCAAGGACGGAGATTGCCAACGATGACCATCAACCTGGCGTGGATGGCATGTAACAACATCGAGGTGACGAAGAGACTGCCATTGTAGGCAAAGTACGAATACTGCCAAGCTCTTGCACATAGAGGGTCTTATCGTCCATCTTCCGTCTCCTGTCTGATCGTATCCTGCCAGATATTACGATCGCCTCATGCGGAACAACAAACTGGATCTAGATTCCCTGGTCAAAGCTTACTTCCCGGTGTCTGTCGTCCCTGCAATTTTCGATATACACTCCAACCTAGTCGGAGTCGGATTCACAGAGACAACAGGTGATATATGGGATGTTTGCCATCGCAGTGAGTCGTTTGCTATGCACTGTGCCTGCCCCGACTGGGCAATCAATATAGATACAGAAGAGGATGGATCGGGTTTCGCCCCATACTGCTCTCTCGATCTTCCCTTGCGCTACGCTTTGGTTCCAACGTTTCTAAGATGGCAAGTGCTCGCACGCTGCCACGTGGGGCCAGCTCCCGGGTTACGAGCCACCCAACGGAAAACGGCAGTACTACCCATTGATGGTCATGGAGTGATACCGGCGCCATAGCGACTGGTATTCATGCAATAAGACGATGTCATGATCTTCTTGCACGAAATGGGACGAGGGGCGAAACTTTCAAGATGCTAGGAATCAGCGAGTCATCGTGTTGGTTTCATTCGGACGACGTGACTGAGTAGATGTCTCGTCTTAGGCGATGGCCGCCTGTGCTGCTGAAGAAGACGACAAGCCGTTACAAGACTAACTTACAAGACGCAAAAGCCGTGGTCGGATGGCTTGGTCAGCAAGATTATTGAGAGGCCAGTTGGACTTCCTGTCTCGTGCGTGCACCTCCTGTAGCCGTGATATTAACATTGGGGTGTCCCACCTCCGTCTGCTCTCTTCTGCCAACTTTGATTTGTCAGTCCGTGACAACATTCTGGACGCGAACGGACCATACGAAGCCCTGGAAGGGGTTGAGTGCCATCCTGGACAGGGCATGTTTGGGCACATCGTCTGGTGGGTACTTTGGGTAAGTTGCCTTTACCGCACAGTTGTCAACTCGTGTAACTGTCCCGCACGAATACCGTTCGCCAAGCGAGGTGAGCAACCTGTTAATAACCCTCGCAGTGAGAGCTGATAAAGGTACTCTGGTGAAGGCATGAAGGGGAGTTCACACCAGTCTGAGCCTGGGTCTATATGATAACGTGGGAAGAGTCTGAGCCTGTAAGAATCCGTTGTGGTGGTTGGTCCGTCGTCCGTGACACACACTCCTTTCTCGTCGGGGCATTAGGTCGAGTCGCCATCGTTTGCTTCTAATAACACACTCTCCCTGCTGTAACATGCGATTAGTGATGTACTGGGCCTGGCCTGGCTTGAGAGGGCCTGGGCCTATTCAAACCTTGGGCCTGATATCAAAAAGGTTCAAAAATATGTTAGGTTAGGGATGGGTATACCTGCGGGTACTAGCCTCGAAGAGGGTGAAGGCCAGTGCTAGGACCCGTCGTCCTTGGGTGCACGGCCACAACTGCTCGCATACAAACGCAATGTAAGCGTTTGCGTTCATGTTTGTAGGCGAACGGTCAGCTGGGGAGAGGGGGGAGAGGGAGAGGGAGAGGGCGCGTCGTCGTCGCGTCATCGGGTGAGGACGAGGGAGACGGAGACGGAGAGGGCCACGACTGCTCGCATACAAACACGAGCGCAAACGCATTGTAAGCGTTCGCGTTCGCGTTTGTAGGCGGACGGTCGGTGAGGGAGAGGGGGGAAAGGGAGAGGGCGAGGGCGAGGGCGGTCGTCGCCGTGTCATCGCGAGGTGGGTGAGGACGAGGGAAAGGGAAAGGGAGAGGGCGCGGCGTTGCGGCGTCGTCCTTATCCTCGTTGTCGCGCGTCCTCGTCCTCGTCGTGTTGTCGTCGCGAGTTGGGTGAGGACGAGGGTGTGGGTGAGGGTGGTGAGGTGAGGGTAGCGACGGTGAGGTGAGGGTAGCGACGGTGAGGTGAGGGTAGCGACGGTGAGGGTGAGGGCGAGGGCGCGGCGTCATCGTCGTCATCGTCGTCCTCGTCGCGAGCTGATGAAGACGAGGGTGAGGGTGAGGCGGACAAGGCAAACGGCGCGACGGCAACAGCGCTCGCGTGCAAACACAAATGGGAACGCGTTGTCGCGTTCCCATTTGTGTTTGCACGCCAAGACGACCTGGATGGCGAGGGTGAATGGCGAGGGTGAGGGTGAGGTGGGTGGCGGGTACTATGGGGTACCCGTGTGAAAACCTGTGCGCCGGGTACGGGCATGGGTGTGGCAATAGTAGACCCTACCCGTATCCGTGGTATTGCCTAGCCATGGCTCCCCCTCACTGCTCAGCAAGTGTGACCACAGTTGGTCAACTCAGCTGATACAAAAGCCCGGGCTTGAGCCCAGGGCTCGGGCTTGACCTGACTTGAAGCCAGGCCCTAGGCCCTCTGAAGCCCAGTATGTGGGCCTGGCTTGGCCTGGCCTGGCAGGGCTTGAGGCCAGGGCTTGAGGGCCTCAGGCCTGGCCCAGTACATCACTACATGCGATACATGCCATTGAAATTGTTAAATAACTGTGATCGGATTATTAGTGAGGAGTAAACCAGGGAGACCATCCATACCCTAGTCGACAGGTCTGAACGGGCTGTTGCGTTTGATAACTGATTTAAACAGGTTGTGAATCCCTCCAGACTTGTTATTAGATTCAGTGTCATTGGTTCCTCACAGAGTCGTCGTTCATACCGTCCGAATTCGGAGTCCGATTTCATGTTCTGAGCCTGGCTTACATCACGCATACACCCACCACTGGCACGACGTGATTTGCTTTGGTGAAAGAAAGAAAGAAAAAAGACCCTAGCCGCTCGCCACATCGACCGGAGCAACCTAAAATTAGCAGATGAGCGAGTTTCAAAAATTCACCGATCAAATGGTCGCATCAACGAGTATCTAAACTGGGATCCCAGTAATGATGAGCGCCCAGGACAAGGCAACGCTGCTGCGTACCACGACTTACCTCCGTTCCTTGACGTCTTGAAACCTACGAGCGCGGACCATTCGTGAGTATGTCGTCGACAAAGCCCGGTACGTGGTAGGCCTCAGAAGTGATTTACAGCGCTGACAATTTGGTCAGAGCATAATGCGAGAATGGTTCTTGAAAGCGGCACTGCCGGGGTAAGGGCGGTGGCTTTCCATCCTGACGGAAAGCATGTTTTCGGCGGGACGGACGATGGGATTCGACGATGGCGACTCGCGGACGGTCAAGAGATTGGAAAGCAAACAGGGATGTTTGTGGAGGCCATTTCTGTGATTCAGGATCAAAAGTGGGTCGTGTGTGGGACCTCGAAGGGGGCAAGCGTGTGGGATGCGGAAATTCGCAAGAACGTCGTCGAGGCGGAGGGCGCAGTGTATGCAGTCGACGTTTCCCCCGACTCGACCAGATTTGCCACCGGGACTCACAGTGGGAAAGTTGATATCTGGAGCGTTACAACCGGGAGGAGACTGCTTGGCCCACTCGAACTTCTCGGAACCGTGTGGGGGGTCAAATTTTCCCCGGATGGCAGGCGTATCGCCTGCGCCAGAGGCTCGTCCATCGAGATCTTCGACGGTCGCAACGGTGACCAGCTCGTCTCCATCGAGGACCCAATGGCTGGTTGGCTGCTTCCTATTGCCTGGTCTACCAACGGCCAACAGCTCTTCGCTGCATCCACAAATAATAAAATCAAGTCGTTCCATTCCTCCACCGGATCCCAACTAGCCGAATGGGAAATCCACAAAAACGACGCTCCGAGTTACATGTCTATCGCCCTCTCTGCCAACAACAAATTTATTGCCTCCTCCGCTGGTCGTTTCGTCTCGTTTTGGGACGCCTCCACTCACACACAACTAGGCATCGTCGAGGACACTCAGCAGATATCGCGCATTGCCTTGTCGCCCGATGGTACCCGTCTCGCAACTGGGTCTGCCACCTCGGGAATGTTCATCTGGGATCTCAGGGGTATCCTTCCCGATTCCTACCTCCCTATCATAGTAAGTACCACGTTCTCAGGTCGAGGATAGCGTCTACTCATCAATCTCTACTTCCGTACGCGCACAAAATCTTTGTTGGACCCGAATCCAGAACGTAAGTTGTCATTGCATTGAATTGTCAACAGTCCTGTGAACATCTCTTTTGTAAACAGGCAGTCGACGAATTGCCTGAAGGATCACAAGTCAGTCGTCCGGAGCAAGAAACTGGCAGTCGAGATGACGACGACGACGTTCTGCTCGAGGTAAGACTAGTTCGGTTCCTCCCCAAAGACACTGCGCTGACGGTAATAACAGACTGAGTTGCCATCGAGCACATCGGCCCCGTCGTTCGACTACGAAGAGGTAGGTGGCGAGACGTCTTCTCTGCCTCGTGTTAACGTGCTTCAGCTTCCGTCTCCGGCATCGGATGAAAAACCTCTCGAGCCCAGTGTGCTACCACCGGACTCATCCCAAGGCAAACCGGTCGCTTCTCTTGTTCCACCAACAACCTCGTCTGTCGAGGTGCCTCACCCCAAACCCAATCCTGAAACTGCCGAATCTTCCAAAGGGAATCAACGTCGAACGCCTCGGGGATGGTTCAGAAATATGATGAAGAGGGGCGGTCACAGTCGGGCACTTCTGAATCAAGGGGGCCCAGAGGAATCTGCTCTCACGAGCACACTGCCGTCGAGCAAGAAATCTTCGACGATGGCCGCCACTCAGCGCGTAAGAGTGAGTGTGCCCCTTGTGTCCGTTTCCGTGACGCGGATATCTGACCACTTGGTTCAGCGGGCTGCGTGGTTGGTTGATGATGACGAAGTTCGTGTGAATGTTGATTCGTTTATGAACACCATGACTGATTGTTCTTTACCAACCCAGAGACCTGCTGGGTCGGGGAAACAGCCCAACGTCACTCCATCTGGGGAACAGTCCGCCTTCATTCCGTCTGCGGAACAACCCACCATCACTCGGTCCGGGGAACATCCCAAGGCCACTCCACAGTCAGTAGCCGGTCCTACCAATGCTCCAAACGACGCGATACCTAGGTCCTCGGGTACCCGACACCACGTCGAGGTGATGGTGTACTTCGTTCTCGCGCAAGCTGATGCTCACGTCGATTTTTGTAGCGAGGACCTGGAGAACCATCATGGGAGAAGGTCAATTTCACCTGTTCGGTCTGGATACCTTCATGGATTCGTCGTTTCTGCACCGGCTATAGTAGTGAAAGGCATTAAACGACTCACGTCAAGTTGCGGACAGCGATCCAGATACCAACCTACTATATGCACGTCTACTCATCACCAGTTGTTCTAACTGCATTGTGCATCTTCCTTGGGGGACTTTGCCCGTATCGCTATCAATACCTATTGTATACTACATATTGCCTATCACACATTGTAATTTGTACGAGATCAGCCAGAGACCAGGTAGATACATTTCGCCAGTGGTATGCGCCAGTGGTATGCATATAGAGGCTGGAGTTCAACTGAACGTTCAACTGGTTAGGTCCGATGACTGCGATATACAATGATTCGAGTTACGCGACGGTAGACATCAGAATGTAGCGATCACAAACCTGGCTAGACTGAGGTCCGAGTGTGCTCGAGGGCAAAGGGGGGGCAGGTGCGTCAGGGAGTGCGCGGCTACGCGTGTATCAGTTGAAGATGACCAACTGGCGTGCCGTGTTGTGTTGCGCGACCAGCTAGGGTCACGATTTCCGCAGACAAGCCAGTGGGAGATCTAGAGCCTGAGAGGGTTCGGGCAACTCGGGCCGTTGCAGCAGGAGGGGTCATCAGTCTAGATATGGAAGTATGAGGGGGTCAAATAAGTTGACAATTCGCTCTCCTCCTGGAGGACTCCCTCACACGCAGGAAACAAGGCGCACCAAAGCAAGGCACCCGCAGAGGGCTATTTCGATCCCACGAGGCGTCAATCCAGTTTCTGTCCGTCCACTCTCTCCCCCGGCTTTTCATGTCAACTCGCATCGCAGACACCTTGACAAATCATTCCGCCGCTCTTCAAAGCCCTCCCTCCAGAAAACTCGTAAGCATACCCCCGCTCCCAATTCCCTTCATTCAAACGTTTTCGCGCATTCTTCTCAATAGAGCATCTCGTGCTTGCAGTAAGTGAACTCGGTTCTTCATCAATCTCATAACAGTATTCATCGTTATGTCCCTCAAAGTCGAGACCACCGGTTGTTGGGTCGCAACAACCGTAGATGGAAGCCGAAATCCTTGGTGAACAGCGAGAAGGTCAGTGCAACTGCAAATTTCATCCGATCCAGCTATTCATGATCAAGCAACGTCACAGACGTCACCTGGTGCACCACCAACACTGGTTTGTACGTCCCCCCCTCCCTTTTCCATCTCGCTAATGCAGCCATTTTATTTTGCAGCTTCTTTAACCCCCACCATCCCTCTGTTCACCGCGCGCTCGTTTCTCAGAGTACAGCTGCCTGCCTACGTATCGCCATCGCCGACCAAACTGTTCGGCAGACTGTAGTTCCCTCCAGGTATCGCCCTCGCCTGCGGACGGCCCAAGTTCACCCAACACCTCGATGGACTCATGCGCACCACACTCAATAGTGGCGGGGGTACCGCGGCGTTTTTCGTCAGCGCCGCTCGCTGGGAGTGTGCGGGACGTTGTGAGGTGTTTCTAGCCGGGGCCCAAGAGCGCCGTGGGTGACGTCAAGTTTCATGAAGAGTGAGTTTTTTTTTGGTTGCTCCTTGAGTCGTTTTTGGTGCTGATGGGAGTGTCTGGTGACCAGTATTCGGATGGTGACACTTGGACACAAACAACGCTTTTTTTTTTCTGGTGGTGCTCTGCTATCCGTTCATCCCGTCCCTTTTCCCGTCCCCTCCATGCGTTGGCGCATTGGTATGATTCCTTTAATGTACCGATGACAGCTCTGACGCCCTGGTGGTATGACAGATGGTAAAGCAGAGTGTACTGTCTAGAATCGGTGCAGCGCATCTCGTACCCGGTACGTATATCATGACATGCCATTTAGAGAGGATGCAATGCGATCAAGCCAACAAAAATCCAGGACCGTTGTAAATGTACGAACGTCGGCCATGTAGCATAAATCTAGTGTTTGAACACACATTCAAGCTCACAGCAATCTGAACCTGCCTTTAATTGCTCTAGGATGTTGAGAATAGGCTCCGTCCTCTGCTCTCGCGCAGCATGGATGCGCTTCAACTGTCAACTTCGAGGGGAAAGGGGAAGCAGATGTATAGTCACGGTGACCCCGACGGCGATGATGAGCTTGACGCTGATGACTAATTCATTCAGTTTTTCAACGAACGTCACAATGTTAGCGTGAGTCTGAGACTTTCGATGGTCTTCTAGTTGATGACTGGATAGAATGTATTTGGTAGGTGTTTCAAGTTCGAGCGTCATCGTGGTAGTTCCTCAAGTTGGACTTGTTGGGAGAATTGTGATCTACTACTAATGGGATATAGACCGATTGACTTACATCGAATCATCCATTAACCTGACGCGTCTGCGTTCGTAAACGCGTAAGATGCACGTTTGCTGTTGGAATCAGTGTCATTAGTAGTACCTCTCAGAATGAGTGTTCATTCAGAGTGTCCATATTTTCACGTTCTAAGGCTGGCTCGCATCATGCGCATACCCACAACGATGAAATTTACTTGCTGGAACGCCATCTCTATTTTCTTTGATGAGCTCAGCTGTAGTACAGTGGTAGTCAGTCACCACACAGACCGGGACAGCCCAAAGTGAGAAGAGATATACATACGACGAGCGAGTTTCCCGGTAAGGTCGCAACAGGGTGCACCGTGCACCGACCAAATGGTCTTAGCAACGAGGGCCCAAGTAAGCTTGAGCACCCAAGACACGAGGCACTGCGTAAACAAAACAGAATAGGTGGACCCACGTTCGTGAGGCAACACTACTGCATACCACAACTCACCCCGTTCCTTGGCGTCTTCAAACCTACGAGTGCAGACCATTAGTGAGGATGTCATCGACAAAGCCCGGTGTGTGGTAGGCCTCAGAAGCGATTTTACGGTGCTGACAATTTGGTCAGACCATAGTGCAAAAGTGGTTCTTGAAACCGGCTCTGCTATAGTATTGGCAGTCGCATTCAACCCTGACGGAACACATCTTTTTGCTGGGACGCACAATGGGATCCGACGATGGCGACTTGCAGACAGACAAGAGGTGGGAAAGCAAATGGGGATGAACTTGTGGGCCATTTCTGTGTCTAGGGATGGAAAGTGGGTCGTGTGTGGGACTCAAGACGAGGGAGCAAGCGTGTGGGATGCAGAGATTCGCAAAAAGGTCGTCGAGGTGGAGGGCATAGAGGGTGTGGTTTCAGTCGATGTTGCGCCCGACTCAACCAGGTTTGCCACCGGGACAGTCGCGGGGAAAGCGAACATCTGGAGCATTGCGGCTGGGGAGAGACTGATCGGCCCACTCGAACATGGTGAATTTGTGTGGGGTATCAAGTTTTCCCCGGATGGTGGACAGATTGCCTGCGCTGGATCCTCATCTATCAGGATCTTCGACAGTCGCAACAGTGGCCAGCTCCGAGTCGTCTCCATCGAGAACCAAAGGGCTGGCTGGATGTTTCCTATCGCCTGGTCCATCAACGGCCAACAGCTCTTCACCGCATCCAGATACAACAAAATCAAGTCGTTCGATTCCTCCACCGGATCCCAACTAGCCGAATGGGGGTTCGACGAAAACGACGCTCCGGAATACATGTCTATCGCTCTCTCTGCAAATAACAAATTCATTGCCTTCTCTGCTGGTCGTTTCGTCTCGTTTTGGGACACTTCCACTCACGCACAACTAGGCATTGTCGAAGAGACTCGCAAGATAGAAGTTATCGACTTGTCCCCCAATGGCACTCGTCTCGCAACTGGATCTAGAGGCTCGGAGACAATTGTCATCTGGGATCTCAGCGGTATCCTTCCCCAGTCCTACCTCTCTATCAATGTAAGTACCACGTTTCTCAGGTCGAGGATAACGTTCAATCATCAATCTCCGTACGCGTGTAAATTCTTTGTTGGACCTGAAACCAGGATGCAAGTACTCATTTATTTGACTCGTCGACAGTCTCACGAACATTCCATTTTTTGTCTCCAGACCCAAAATTCGAGCTCGGAAAGGCATGAACAGGCAGCCGACGAACTACCCGAAGGATCACAAGCCGATCATCCGGAGCAAGAGACTGGCAGCCGAGATGACGACGACGACGACGACGCTCTCCTCGAGGTAAGACTAGTTCGGTTCCTCCCCGGAAACACTGCGCTGACGCGTAACGACAGACCGAGCTGCCACTTAGCACATCGGATGCGTTGTTTGACGATGAAGAAGTAGGTAGCGAGAGGGTCTTCTCTGCCTCGTGTTAACAACGTGTTTCAGCCTCCGTCTCCTGCATCGGATGAAAAACCTCTCGAGCCCGGTGCGCTACCACTGGACTCATCCCAAGCCAAACCGCTCACTTTTCCCATTCCACCAATGACCCGGTCTGTCGAGGTGCCTCACCCAGAACCCAATCCTGAAACTGCCGAATCTTCCAAAGGGAATCAACGTCGAACGCCTCGGGGATGGTTCAGAACAATGATGAAGAGGGGCAGTCACAGTCGGGCACTTCATCAAGGGGGCCCAGAGGAATCCGCCCCGACGAGCACACCGCCGTTGAACAAGAAATTTTCGACGATGGCTGCTACTCAGCGCGTAAGAGTGAGTGTGCCCCTCACGTCCGTTTCCGTGACGCGGATATCTGACCACTTGTGTCAGCGGGCTGCATGGTTAGTTGACGATGATGAAGTTCGTGCATATATCGATTCGTTTATGAACACCATGGTTGATTGTTCTTTACCAACCCAGAGACCCGCTGGGTCGGGGAAACAGCCCAACGTCACTCCATCTGGGGAACAGTCCGCCGTCACTCAGTCCAGGGAACAGCCCAAGGCCACTCCACAATCAGCAGCCGGTGCTACCAATGCTCTAGACAACGCGAAACCTGGGCCCTCGGGTGGCCAACTCAACGTTGAGGTGATGGTATAGAAGTTCGTGTGCACGCAAGCTGCTACTGACGTCGATTTTTGTAGCGAGGACCTGGAGAACCATCATGGGAGAGGGTCACCTGTTCGATTTGGATACCTTCATGGATCCGTCGTTGTCGCACTGGCAGGCCATAGTGGTGAAACGAGCTAAATCAGCCCCTTCAACGACGATCCCAATATCTACTCAGGACACGTCTGTCCTCTGTTACTGGTCGTTCTAATGGCATATTCTGCATCTTCCCTGGAACTTTATCCATATCGCTATCAATGTCTATTATATACAGTCACACATCGTACGAGATCAGCCAAATACTGGAGACTAGGTGCATAGATATCGTCAGCGGTATAGGTACATACTAGAGATGTAAAGTCAGCAGATATACACACGACGAGTGAGTTTCCTGGTAAGACCACCTGCAATGAACTTGGCAGGTCGTGACGGGGTTCAAACGTTCACCGATCAAATGGCCATCGCAACGAGTGCCTAACTGGGATCCGAGTAAGCATCATGAGGCGCTTTGTAAACAAAGCGAATGCCAAACAGCGCGCGTTCGCACTGCTGCGTAGCACGACTCAACTCATTCCTTGACGTCTCGAAACCTAGTACGAGAGCAGACCATTCGTGAGGATGTCGTTGACAAAGCCCGGTGCGTGGTAGGCCTCAGAAGTGATTTACAGCGCTGACAATTTGGTCAGAGCGTAACGCGAGAATGGTTCTTAAAAGCGGCACTGCCGGGGTAAGGGCGGTGGCTTTCCATCCTGATGGAAAGCATATTTTCGGCGGGACGGACGATGGGATTCGACGATGGCGACTCGCGGACGGTCAAGAGATTGGAAAGCAAACAGGGATGTTTGTGGAGGCCATTTCTGTGTCGAAGGATGAAAAGTGGGTCGTGTGTGGGACCTCGAAGGGAGCAAGCGTGTGGGATGCGAAAATTCGCAAAATGGTCGTCCAGGTGGAGGGCGGACAGAATATATATGCAGTCGACATTGCGCCTGACTGCACAAGGTTCATCACAGGGAGCACCGGAGGTAATGTGAGGATCTGGAGTATCACGACCGGAGAGCGACTGGTTGGCCCATTCGGACATCGTGGAACCGTGTGGGGGGTCAAAATTTCCCCGGATGGCGGGCGTATTGCCTGCGCTGGAGACTCGTCTATCAAGATCTTCAACAGTCACAACGGTGACCAGCTTGTCTCCATCGAGAACCCAGTGGCTGGCTGGCTGCTTCCTATTGCCTGGTCTATCAACGGCCAACAGCTCTTCGCTGCATCCACAAACAATAAAATCATGTCGTTCCATTCTTCCACCGGATCCCAACTAGCCGAATGGGAAATCCACAAAAACGACGCCCCGAGTTACATGTCTATCACACTCTCTGCCAACAACAAATTTATTGCCTCCTCCGCTGGTCGTTTCGTCTCGTTTTGGGACGCCTCCACTCACACACAACTAGGCATCGTCGAGGACACTCAGCGGATATCGCGCATTGCCTTGTCGCCCGATGGTACCCATCTCGCAACTGGGTCTGGCACCTCAGGAACAATCATCTGGGATCTCAGGGGTATCCTTCCCGGTTCCTACCTCCCTATCATAGTAAGTGCCACGTTCTCGGGTCGAGGATAACGTTCGCTCATCATTCCCTGCTTCTGTACACGTGTAAAATCCTTGTTGGACCTGAACCCAGAATGTAAGCAGTCATCGGTTCCAGTTGTCGACAGTTCTAGGAATATCCCTTATATTGTCTCCAGGCTCAAAACGCGAGTTCGGAGAGGCGTCAAGATCAACCTGACTCTCAACCCGAAGAGCAGTCGTTGCTGGACCAAGATAGGAAGCAAGCCTCTGTAAAGGTAGGGTTACTATATCGCCCTGTAGCTCAAAGAGTGAATTTATTTAATATATATGCACAGGCAGTCGACAAACAACCCGATGGATTGCAGTCCGATCCTCCGGAGCAAGAGACTGGCAGCCGAGACGACGATGACGACGCTCTGCTCGATGTGAGAATTGGCACTGCTCCTCCTCGAAGACACCATGCTGACGGTGATAACAGACTGAGTTGCCACCGAGTACGTCTGCCGCATTATTCGACTACGAAGAGGTAGGTAGTGGAAGAGTCCCCTCTGCCTCGTGTTAACCATGTTTTTCAGCCTTCGTCTCCTGCATCGGACGAGAATCTTCCCGAGCCCGACGCATGGTCTCCAGATTCATCTCAAGCCAAACCGCTCGCTTCTCCCGTTCAACCAGCGACCTCGTCCATGGAGGTGCCTGACCCAAAGCCCAGTCCTGAAACTGCTGAACCCTTCAAAGGAAATCGACGCCGAACCCATCGGGGATGGTTCAGAACGATGATGAAGAAAGGCGGTCACAATCGGACACTTCATCAAGGGGGCCCAGAGGAATTCGCTCTGACCAGTACACGACAAGCAAAAGCACCGCCGTCGAGCAAGAAATCTTCGACGATAGCCGCTGGTCAGCGGGTGAGAGTGAGTGTGCCCCTTATGTCCGCTTCTGTGACGCGGATATCTGACCACTTGGCTCAGCGGGCTGCATGGTTGGTTGATGATGACGAAGTTCGTGTAAATGTCGATTTGTTTATGAACGCCATGACTGATTGTTCTTTACCAACCCAGAAGCCTGCTGGGTCAGGGAAACAGCCCAACGTCACTCCGTCTGGGGAACAACCCACCGTCACTCAGTCCGGGGAACAGCCCAAGGCCACTCCACAATCAGCAGCCGGTCCCATCAATGCTCCAGACGACGCGATACCTGGGTCTTTGGGTACCCGACACCACGTCGAGGTGATGGTGTACTTTGTTCTCGCGCAAACTGATGCTCACGTCGATTTTCGTAGCGAGGACCTGGAGAATCATCATGGGAGAAGGTCAATTTCACCTGTTCGATCTGGATACCTTCATGGATTCGTCATTTCTGCACGGGCCATAGTGGTGAAAGGCATTAAACGACCCATGTCAAGTTGCGGACGACGATCCCGATACCTACCTACTATAGGCACGTCTATTCATCACCAGTTCTAACTGCATTCTGCATCTTCCCTGGGGGGACTTTACCCGTATCGCCATCAATATCTATTGTATACTACATATTGCCTATCATACATTGTACAAGATCAGCCAACTACTGGAGACTAGGTGCATATGTTTCGTCAGCAGTACAGGCATATGGAGGCTGGAGTTCACGTTCAGCGCTCAGCGCCCAACTCCGAGCGTCGCCCGGGCTACATCCCTGAACGATTCGATGAAAATAATCTACAAAAGTGCATCAGTTTCCTAAGCCATGCCCGACGTCAATGATGCATTGTGGCCTGAACCAGAGCGAGATGTCAGGTAGGGCTGTCAGAAGGAATGGCGGCGTCTATCCTGCATTGCTGGCCAGAAAATCGAACGATGCTTCTCGATCATCGAGCCTATTTCTCACTGCGGGTTCCATGACGTTGTTCTGCTGGTGAATACTGCACATCTACGTCCCCTGATCGAGTTTCTGTGAGAGTGCCTCTCCGACCGTCTTGCGGCTGTGCTTATTAGAGCTTGTCACCAAAGTTCGACTCACTGGTTGGTCGCTCTGTTCGCTCGGGTCAGGTCCATTTCGCGCCCCATCTTGTTGTTTACAATGCTAGGCCAAAACGTCAGGTTGCTTTCAAGCTCCAAAGGGGTGGGCGGACAATCACCGAACGTAAAGAAGGCGTATGTGGCGTAGAGTGCGCACATCGAGTTCGCAGATGTCGTGGCGTTGATCATGCCAGGACATAAGAAGCAGACGAAGCCGGGCATGATGAGCTGCATGATGGGGTGATAGTATATGCCCATTAGGCCACCTGGTCGCTCAAAGCGTTCCTCGGACGACTCGGAGTCGATATCCGTGCCCGAGGACAGGCGCGGGTCCTGGGCCAGAGAGGTCCCGTGCATGGTGGGTCTGAAAGTGACGAATGTACACACGGATAGTCCTCTTCTCGATAAGAGTATATGGCAGGCCGTGAAGGGGTTCACCGATCAAATGGTTGTTTGTACCTAAATGGGATCCGAGTAAGAATGAGCGCCCAGGACACGAGGCACCTTGTAAACAAACCGAATTAACGGACACGCGAGGCAACGCTGCTGCGTACCACGAACTTACCCCGTTCCTTGCCGTCTTGAAACCTACGAGCGCGGACCATTGGTGAAGATGTCGTCGACAAAGCCCGGTGCGTGGTAGGCCTCGGAAGCGATTTATGGTGCTAATAATTCAGTTAGACAAGAATGCGAGAATGGTTCTTGCAAGCGACCCTGGCAACGTACGGGCGGTCATATTCCACCCAGATGGAACGCATGTTTTCGACGGGACGAGCAATGGGATCCGACGATGGCAACTTGGAGATGGACAAAAGGTGGGAAAGCAAACGGGGATGAACGTGCGGGCCATTTCTGTGTCGGGGGATCAAAGATGGGTCGTGTGTGGAACATCAAAGGGAACGAGCATGTGGGATGTGGAGATTCGCAAAAAGGTCGTCGAGGTGGAGGGCAGAGAGGTTGTGCTCTCAGTCGACGTTGCGCCCGACTCGACCAGGTTTGCCACCGGGACTGGCAATGGGAAAGCGAACATCTGGAGTATTGCAGCTGGGGAGAGACTGGTCGGCCCTCTCAAACATACCGGAGCTGTGTGGGGGCTCAAGTTTTCCCCGGATGGCGGACGTATTGCCTGCGCTGGAGACTGGTCCATCGAGATCTTTAACAGTCGCAATGGTGACCAGCTCGTCTCTATCGAGAACCGAATGTCTGGCTGGTTCCTTCCCATTGCCTGGTCCATCAACAGCCAACGACTCTTCGCTGTATCCACAAACAGTAAAATCAAGTCGTTCGATTCGTCCACCGGATCCCAACTGGCGGAATGGGGGATTCACAAAAATCACGCCCCGGACTACATGTCTATCGCCCTCTCTGCCAACAACAAATTTATTGCCTCCTCCGCTGGTCGTTCCATCTCATTTTGGGACACTTCGACTCACACTCAAATCGGCATTGTGGAAGACACTCAGAACATACGTTCTATTGCCTTGTCGCCCGATGGTACTCGTCTTGCAACTGGATCCAGCATCTCGGGGACAATTGTCATCTGGGATCTCAGCGGTATCCTTCCCCAGTCCTACCTCCCTACTAAAGTAAGTACCACGTTCTCAGGTCGAGGATAACGTTCACTCATCAATCTTTGTATGCGTGTAAAATCCTTGTTGGGTCTGAACCCAGGATGTAAGTACTCATCTATTTGACTCGTCGACAGTCTCACGAACATCCCATTTTTTTGTCTCCAGACCCAAAATTCGAGCTCGGAAGGGCATGAACAGGCAGCCGACAAACTACCCAAAGGATCACAAGCTGATTGTTCGGAGCAAGAGACTGGCAGCCGAGATGACGACAACGACCCCCTGCTCGAGGTAAGACTAATTCGGTTCTTCCCCGGAGACACTGCCCTGACGGTGATGACAGACTGAGCTGCCACCTAGCACATTGGACGCGTTGTTTGACTGTGAAGAAGTAAGTAGCAAGAGGGTCTTCTCTGCCTCGTGTTAACGTGTTTCAGCCTCCGTCTCCGGCATCGGATGAACATCCTCTCGAGCCCGGTGCGCTAATACCGGACTCATTCCAAGCCAAACTGCTCACTTCTCCCATTCCACCAACGATCCCGTCTGTCGAGGTGCCTCGTACAGAACCCAATCCTGAAACTGCCGAATCCTCCAAAGGGAATCAACGTCGAACACCTCGGGGATGGTTCAGAACAATGATGAAGAGGGGCGGTCACAGTCGGGCACTTCATCAAGGGGGCCCAGAGGAATCCGCTCTCATGAGCACACCGCCGTCGAACAAGAAATCTTCCACGATGGCCGCTGGTCAGCGTGTAAGAGTGAGTGTGCCCTTGGTGTCCGCTTCCGTGACGCGGATGTCTGACCACCTGGTTCAGCGAGCTGCATGGTTGGTTGATGATGACGAAGTTCGTGTAAATGTCGATTCGTTCATGAACGCCATGACTGATTGTTCTTTACCAATTCAGAAACCCTGTCAGTCGGGGAAAAAGTCCACCACCACACCATTTGCGGGACAGCCCAACGTCACTCCGTCTGAGGAAAAACCCACCGTCATTCAGTCCGGGGAACAGCCCAAGGCCACTCCACAATCAGCAGCTAGTCCTACCAATGCTCCCGACGACGCGATACCTGGGCCCTCGGGTGGCCAACTCAACGTTGAGGTGATGGTATAGTTCGTGTGCACGCAAGCTGCTATTGACGTCGATTTTTATAGCGAGGACCTGGAGAACCATCATGGGAGAAGGTCACCTGCTCGATCTGGATACCTTCATGGATTCGTCGTTGTTGCACTGGCAGGCCGTAGTGGTGAAACGAGCTAAATCAGCCCCTTCAATGACGATCCCAATATCTACTATGGACACGTCTTCATCGCTGATCATTCTGATGGCATGTTCTGCATCTTCCCTGGGACTTTATCCGCATCGCTATCAATATCTATTGTATGCTACATATCGACTATCATACATCGTACGAGACCAGCCAACTACTATACCTGTACCTAATGAGAAGGTACATATGTAGTCTGTTTGACACAGCCACAGAGAGTATTTTCTAGCATCGACGACCAAGATGTCCTCCCCGTCTGCTGCGGTGGTGTTCACCACCAAGACACCCTACGTCCTCCCATCCCAGAAGTTCATGATCCCGCTCGACTGGAAACGCTACCAGCTCTCGCAGCTCATCAACAAAGCCCTCTCTCTCGCAAAACCTATCCCTTTCGACTTTCTCGTTCGCGGCGAGATCCTACGCACCTCCCTCGGAGAGTGTCGCGCAGAAAATGGCATCACCGAGGTACGCATCGGGTCGCGGAGAGCGTGGATTGCGCACAACCTTGTTAATGGGCAGGACAGGAAGACACGCTCGAAATCGAGTATTTCGAGTCGGTGTTGCCCCCGCAACGTATGACGACGCTGCCGCACCAAGACTGGGTCTCCTCCATATCGTGTCGCATACCACAGTACGTCTCTCGCCCGCGTTTTCTTCGTCGTGCCCCCTCACCCTTTTGCAGACACTTTCTGACCGCCTCGTATGACGGTCACGTCCGTCTCTTTGATTACGCGCAAAAGCTGGTCCAGGACGTCCCAGCACATCGTGCACCCATCACCGACGTCTGTATCGTCCCGTCTCCGGCAGCGACGGGGGAGCCCGTGCTCATCGCGACCGCCTCGCACGATCTGACCGCCTCGCTCACCCGCGTCTCTCTCGAGCCCGACGCCTCACCGTCATCCCAAACCCTCGCCTCGCTGCACCTCCATACCTCGCCTCTGTCCTCCATCAGGTCTGATCACACCGGCGGCCATCTCCTCACCGGGTCCTGGGACCACCTCATCGGCCTCTGGGACACCATCGTCCCGACAGAAGACGAGGTCGCGCCGACGTCCGAGCCAGCTTCCTCTTCCGACCGGAAGAAACGGCGCAAGATCGGCAGCGAAGCGGACCAGGAACGCGGGAAACGCAAAGCCCCCACGACGGTCCTCAAGTCCCACACCGGACGCGTATCCAAGGCGTGCTTTGGGCCCAACTCGAACGCGCGGGCGTACAGCTGTGGATTTGACTCGACCGTGCGGACGTGGGACGTCGAGTCGGGCGTGTGTCTTGATACGATCGTACGTCGTCGTCGTCTTCTCCGCTTCTTGGCACACACACGGGGGGAAACGAAACGCTGATTCGCTCGTCTCTCGTTCTTCGACGTGCTCTCTCTTACATAGGCCGTTCCCGAACGACCGATGCTCGACCTGGCCGTGACGCCCGACGGACACACCCTCCTCGCGTCCTCCACGGACCGGACCGTCTCGATCTTTGACCTCCGCGCCCCCTCGCTGTCGAGCACGGCGGGGACGCTCGTGCACCCCGCGACGCCGTCCTGTCTGGTCGTCTATCCCGGCGCAGGGCCGACCTCGGGACCCACGGCGTCGAGGGCGCCGCAAGTCTTGACGGGCGCGTACGACGGCGTCGCCCGTCTGTGGGATCTGCGAAGTCTCAGGGCTCCCGTCGCGAGCGTCGACGCGTGGAACGACGCCGGCACCCCGGAGAAGAAGAAGAAGAAGAAGAAGAAAAAGATTTTGAGCGTCGACTGGGTGGGCGAGGTCGTTGGCCTGGGTGGGGAGGGCGGCGTCGAGATCTGGCGGGTCGGTCAGGGGGATCGGGTATGGACCAAGTGAGCGCTCGTTGGGGGGGGGGGGGGGGGTGTGTGCAGACGTGATCGCGTGATCGATGATTGATAACGAGAAACCGATCGAGAAAGATCTGGTCTCATCGCACGCTCGCAAGCAACCGGACAGATCCGTTCCATTGACATGCGGAGCTGATATATATGTTGATGATGATGGATCGAGATTCTGGGGTATGAATGTAAACAATGAAGCATAAATTGTAATACAAAGAGTCGAAAAGAGGGTTATCATAGATCCGTAGTAACACCGCGCGGGGGAAAGAAAAAAAAAGGAAAGAATGCGTGGCAACCACATCACCGCCCTGGGCCGCCCCACGTCACAACGCGTCCAACTCAATCTCCTCCTGTCTCCCCACCTCCTCCGCTTGCCCCACCTGTGCCGACGAACCGTGCTTGGACGCGAACTCCACCGTGCGTCTGTCCGAATAAGAGACGTCCGAGGCGAACTCGATGTCGGTGAACCGCCCGATGTGAATGTCGTAATCGCCGTTGAGCGTCGTAGAGCCCACAGAGGAAGCACTGCTAATCCAGCCCTTCCCCTGAGCCTCTCTATAAATGATCAACAGCGGCGCGATCAACTGAAAAGACACGTTGTGAGCACACACAGCCCGCCAAAGTCCGACGTGAACGCGAGAGAAAATCGAAACGAGCGAACAACGTTTTTTTTTTTTTTTTTTTTCTTGGCACACGCGCCTCTTCCCCCCCATCGTCATCGTCATCGTCCATTGTCAAGGACGTAAATGACGGCGGGGAGCCCCGATCGAGCCAACTCACCTGAGCTTCGCCCATCACTTGTACGAACGTGTACGACACGGGGTTTTGCATCAAATACGGAACGAGGAACAAGAGCACAAAGGTGGTGTAGACGGCCGCAGACTCGATGAGCATCGCGACGACCGTGGTACATTCCACGGCATGACCCGGTCCGAGCTGTTGTACCATGGTCCGTCGGTAGATGAGCAATCGGACGACGATGAGGGACGTGACGAGGATGTTGATGCCGAGGGAGACGCATAGGTAGGGAATGGTCCAGTTGATGTGCTTTCCCTCGTAGTTATACGGCGACGATTTCGGAGAGGAGAGCTGTAAGAGAAAGAAGCTGCCGAGGACTGTTTTTTGCGGAAAAGAGAGAGAGAGAGAAGTCAGGGAAAAAAGACCGTCCGAGAACGAAGTCGCGCGGGTTCTCTCACCATAAGATGCGAGTTGTATGAGGCCCGTGACGACGAGGACGATGTACCCCGACCAGGCGCCGAAATCTTTAAAGATGATGACGCATCGCCAGACCTGAACACACACACACACACGTCCGTCGTGATTCAGCACACCTTTGGGAAACTCGTCGCGGAATCGAAGCGTCATACCAGCATCGAGTCGGCAAGCCAATTGCCCAAGATATAGGACACGTTCCCGATCTCGTCCACGCCGATCGAAAACATCTGATTTTCATACTCGCTCGGACCTCCCGGGTACCCGCGATGATTGATGAACGCCAGTTGGGTGAACATGGAGTTGGACCCGACGTAGAGAGAGCCGAGGACGAACATGGCGCAGGCGTAGAGGAGGAAGAAGAAGTTGCGTCTGCGACTCGGATCCGACCTGCGTTTGATTCGACGCAGGAGGGTACGGAGGCAGAGCCAGAAGAGGGCCATGACGATGCCGTATCCAGCCCCGGTGATGAGCGCGCCAGCGAGCCATGCATGTTCTGCAGCCAACTGTTCTGGAGACTCGGGTGGGCTGTTGGACATGTGTGTAGGGGGGCCAGGATAGCCCGCCCTGCTCGATAGTGCAAAGCGTCAGGATCGGGCGGTGGCAGGAAGACGGGAGGGGGGGAGTGGGAAAATTGATGCGGGGAGGGTGGTGGTGGTGGTGGTAAATGTACTAGTGCGAGTCGGGCGCATGGCGGAGGCAGTTAGAGCGAAAGTGATGCCGGCTAGCTACCAAAGAAGGACTTGCAACCCTGAGGGATCACGTCAGCTCTCCCAAACAACCGTACTGGCATTTCCGCTCGAGGTTTAGCTTCGTTCGCAGTGGCTGGGTGTACGCGTGTTGTCATTCTGATCAACCATTCCCTGCCATTGGAAGCGCGTCGGACGAAGAGGGACGGACATTCACTCTGCCCTCTCGGTCAATTGTCGAATATGAATGGCCGAGCCGAACAATGTCACACATCGATCAGAGAACCACCAGACGAACCTGGAACGGTTACCCCCGAGCGGGGGATTGAAGATTCCCCGTTTTGTTTGCCCACTGTCACAGAGCCTGTCTGCGCATCACATGACGCATAGACCGCTATTACTAATAGCTGTGATCCAGGCTAGTGGTCGCCACCTCCTCTTCCACTACTAGTACCGGTCAAAGCTGACCCCATCGATGAAGCCAAGATCGTGTCGTGTCCGCAGTTCGGATCATTTCGCATACCGCGGTTTCGAGGCTTCGTAGCACGTGAAAATCTATACCTTCGAACATGCCGTAATAAAACCTCGGCGTTC
The DNA here is from genome assembly GCA_038091275.1 of Tylopilus subfusipes. NCBI lineage: Eukaryota > Fungi > Basidiomycota > Agaricomycetes > Boletales > Boletaceae > Tylopilus > Tylopilus subfusipes. Next base: position 43,974 of record JBBPOB010000028.1, read on the forward strand.
GAAAGACTAGCTAAAACATTTCGAGGGAGGTCGCGACTTCGATGGGGAAAACCCATGGCTGGTTTACCACGATCACAAGGCATGCCCTCCTCCAGCACCTAAGTTATTACAAGCCCATGAGATCCTGCATCTCGTTCAAAAACTCCATTTGCTTAGCCCTGTACGTGTCGTTCGTGAGCGCGAGCACGTTCGGGTCCTCAAACGTCAACAGCTGCGGCGAGTGACGGTAGTACCGCGGCCAAAACACGTCGGACAACAGCGAGGCGGCGGCGGCGCCCGCGCCGGAAGGATATCCTTCAGAGGGCGCGTTGGGATCGAGGGTGTATGCAAAGTTGACTGGCGAGGCGACAAGAAATGTCAAGTCAGATCGGTACGTCGCGACGGCGAAATCGAACATGTTTCGCCTACCGAGCGCGTCCGTGCCCACCCAATCAGAATTTCCCGTGAGGTCGTAAAATTCCTGGAGGTCGCTCCCGTGGAAGGAACCTATGCCTGGAACGTATTTATTTCTCTTCCAGACTGCATCGTAAGAATCACTAGGCTGGTACTCGTCGGTATATGCATATGAAATCGTGCTCACGGTAACTCCAAACGTTTTGTGTGCTCGATAGATAGCCGAGGGCATACCGCCGTGGAACTTGAAAGTAGAAATCTCCCTGGAACGATGAAATACGTTTGTATTCCGGCCTATATCGAACGTCAGAAAAAGTCGGTGGACGAGACCATGAGAGGACCCACGTCAGTGTGTCGTTCGTCCCGACGCCATATGGGGAACCCTGCAAGAAATACATGTTTCATAGCCGTGCCAGGAAAACAAGCCAGGATACTTGCTAGGCTGGCGTCCTTCGGATAGACCTTGCTGACTTTGTTGATCTCTGCCTCAGTGGCACCGACAAGGAAGCTATCAGATCGTGTATTTGGTTAGTGGAGACGGAGAACCGTGCAATCAACTCACTTTGTCTCTATGTAATCTTTGAATTGAGCCTCGTCGCTGGTCGGCGCTGTCGGTCAGTTATGCTGAGAAGACATGGTCCAAGTCAAGCTCACGTCACGTTGAAGCTGTACAGGGAGAAAAGTCTGAGAATATATGAATGACGTGAATACCTTTCACGGGTCTCTTGGTCAGGTGACTCACGTTCCTTCGTCATCAACACACCCCAAAATGGCGGGTACCTATCGAGCGGTCAGCTACTACTATAAACGATCTAATCTCACGAATCTCACCTGCGCATATTTACCCTGAGCCAGCGACTGCCTAATTGACCGTTTCAAGAAGACACCGTCAATCATCGGGTGCCATGAGATGTTGAGAGACTGGTAGGAAAGTAAGGGAGGGGTCTCTAAAACGGCGCTGTGGATCAATTCGTAAGGAGCTTGACGAAGGCAATCCAACGTGTCGTTCGCATAGGTACAGTTCGTTCGCTCCAAAAGCAAGTCATAATGTTCCTGAGCTCGTGGATAGGTGATGGCATGAATCGGAAAGGCAGAACCTGATCCCTGAGCAGCTCGTGAACGTTCAGCATTCCTCGATCGAGCATGGAACGAAGTATACCATGACTGCTCCTCGGAAGAGTCCATTCAGCTGACCGTCATAGGCCACCATCTGTAGCATTGCAGATATTGAGCCGGCGCTTTGGCCCCATCTAGGACGACGGCGTTTCAGCTTCTCCCAAAAAAACACTAAGCCGCTAACGCTCACAGGATCACCTGTCGTGGATTCCCTCCAAAGTGGGAAATGTATTTTTGAACCCATTCGAGGGCTAAACGTTCTGCAAGAACGTGTCAATACCTCGCGACGAAAAATAGATGGAGATTTACGATCAAGAAGACCCAGATTCCCGACTCCTGCGGCCTGTACTTCCTTGCCGCCAAGGAATCCAAACGCTGTTTGTAGAACGTCAGCCATTGATTCTGGAATTTGACCAGAGAAAAAAAAAGAAACGAACCGTTCAATCGGTAGTTGAAGGAAACGAAGACGACGGGCGACTTCAAACTGAGCGAGCGCGAGACGATGTGGGTACCGTTGTACGCCGACGCATCCCCGTTTTCAAAGCCGCCTGTTATTCGAATTCGAATGAGTTTCCCTACCGTCCTGGAACGTGACACCGATGGAAATTACCCCCGTAGATCCACTAACGCTCGAGTGAGATGTCGGGTTCCTGAAGATCGCGGCGACCAACTTACGACGACGACAGGAAGATCAGCTTCCTCGGAGATGCCTGCAGGTCTCACGACGTTGAGATACAAACCTACACGTTTGATGTGCGTGAGCGAACGACACGCCACGCAGCATGAGAAAACCTACAGTCTTCTGAAGCATTGGGAGCTAAACTGCTTGGTAGTAGCTCTCCGAGGTACCGGGTCACACCACTGAGCCCAGGATTGTTTGGCAGCAATTCGTTTGGCGCCAGTGCCGGTTGCTGGGGACATGCATCGCCAAACCACGTCGCGTTCCTAACACCAGAAAACGGCTGGGAAGCCACCGGTTTGTTGAAGCGAAGCGGTCCCACGCTTGAACACGGTTAGTCGCGAGAAAGGATTGGTATCATGTCCTGGGCACTCACGGTGGTTGTGCAAAGGGAATTCCAAGGAAAGACTCGGTGTTTCCGGCAGAATCAAATCCCTGGAACGTGCCATAGTCCAGAACGACCAAGGGCGCATCGGTCGACCTGGAGGTGGGGACTGCGAGCGCGCTGGCTATGAAAGCAAACAGCCGGACGGCAGAGGAGCGAACGAACGCCATATGAAATGCGGGTCTGCCATACTGGCATATTTATGGATTGCCTTGCAGAGTCCTGGCCTCGGTGATAGGATACACCACCTCGGAACAATCCGTGTGCAAAATCGTGTACACCGTAACCGTAGCAGCAAAAGCCCCAACTCGAGTGTCTAGGATCCTGTGCCAG